>PVIJ01002540.1:0-26384 GCA_004024925.1 Scalopus aquaticus | reverse complement strand
AGCACTGTTCACAATAGCAAAGGTATGCAACCCAGATGTCCAAAAATAGATGATTGGATTAAGAAGATGTGGTACATATACACAATGGAATACTATTCAGCATTCAAAGAAGATAAACACATGCAATTTGCGGTGACGTGGATGGAATTAGAGGGGATCATACTTGGTGTAATAAGCCAGAAAGAAAGAGAAAAATATCGAATGGTTTCACTTATAACAGGACTATAAGGAAACCAAATAGGAGAGAGACAATCAGCGGAGTGTGGGGGGGGGAGGCGGAGGGAGGGAAGGAAAAGCGCACAAAATGCAATAGAAAAGAACACAAGGGACCATGGAGATGGATCACGGGTGAATTGGTGGTGGGCTACCCAAGGGGAATACAAAATGTAAAAGACATAAATAACAATAAAAATATATATTAAAAAAATATGCGGAAGCTAGCGATTCACTATTGTCATAAACCCTATTAAGATATTCTTTTTTCCCTCTGCATGTTTACTCTCACAAATTAAACTGAAATGAAAAAAAAAAACAACAGAAAAACCCACAAAAGTTCCCTAGTCCAGATCTCAAAAAATTTTCTTCTCAATGGGTATGAATTCTTAATTGATTTGTGCTACAGACAGACAGAGAAGCAACCAAAAATACTAACAAATCAGATTTTCTTTTATCTCTAACCCAATAGAAAATAGATCACGCCATTCACAAAGCAAATTTACCAATGGTTAGGCTATAATCCAAATTTCCAGTCATCCAGCTGCCACAAATGAAGAGTCATTTATTGGCTGTCTAAAAACCAGAAACAAAACAACACATGTTTAGTAGAGAGGAAACAATCCTAGAGAAATCATCAGCAAAATTAAGTTCTATTGCCCTTTGGGATTCAATATAGAAGTAAAGAAAATATATGCCTTGGTTTAAGCCTCTTTTTAAGTACTCTTTTCTGGCAACACAGTTTATAGTTTACCTGAGTCCATTAGGTCAGTCTAGCTGGGCATCTTAGTGTGTGATTTGCAAAATTGCTAAAGAAAAGTTTTTAGAAATGTGAAAATATGACATTGATAGAAATAAAATATGAACACATTTAAATATTTTATTTAACTGAAGGCAGCAACTGGGGTGAAGGTTGGGAGGATGGGATAGTTCTTCCCTACATGTTGCACTTGAAGGCAATTTTATTGTTCCAATAATGAGGAAGTACTTCTAGAATTTAGTGGGTAGGGAGTTTATTTATTTATTTTAAAAGATGTATTTATTTTTGCGAAGAACTAGGATGTAGGCCAGAAGTATGGGGGTGTAAGAGGATTCAGTAGAGACAGAGTGGGGAGCAGAACAGGCAGATCTACTGAAATACACTGCTGAGGGGAGCAGCAGGCGAGACAGGAGAGGTCTGCTGCCCCATGTGAGTCAGCTTCCTGGCCAGGGATCAAACTCACAGCTCAGTGGCTGGCTATAGCTTGATAGTGCTGAGACTTCAACCCCTGTGCCACTAAGGAGGTACAAAGGAGTTTAAAATCCTGTAATATAAGAAGAATTATCCTTGCCAAAATGTCCAAAATACCCACATGTACTAGACTAATACATGATTGAGAATATTTGAGTTGTTATATTCTGTATACTCAGACAATTATTAAGAGAAATGGTAGAGAGAAAGGAGGTGGGCAAGATGTCAAGATCCCAATTCCTTTACATTGAACATAAACTAATGCACTTCTTAGAAGAGAATGAGGAGGCAGAGAGATTAAGGAGAAATGTTTTGCTATTGGAGCTCTTCCACATAGAAGGAATGTAGGGCCGGGAAATGAGATTCTCTCCATGTTAAAAGTTGGCTGAATGTTTACTTTAAATTCAAACAAACAATTTTTTTATACTGTGTGTTACGTTTTTATAATAGATCCACTGTTTTGTTAAATGTTGAATGTTATTATGAGATATTTGAACCTAGCTCAAATAAGTTGAGACTGCTTTTCTTTTTCCCTGGTGAATCACTCAATCCTTTCCTCCTCTTTATTTTTGAATTCTTACAGTTTTACAATGCTGTGATTTGATGTTGTTTATTCTGGGTCTCAGTTTTTCTTTTCTGGAGAATGATCTGCCATTTGATGTGTGGATTTAGAACTACTGTGTTTTTCTCCATCATGTCTTTTAACAATGGCAATGTTTCATTATCCTGGTCTCATTTAGGGCATTTTATTTATGTTTATTTAGGTTCTTTTTAGCTGTATAGCAGATGTATCTAAAGAAAGATTTTTTCATTCTATTCTTCTTTTCCATGTTACTTTTTGGGATTTCCAAGAGGGTGACAATATGCCACCATATTCAAAATGTCTTATTCTGAATGTTATTTTAAAATCATATTTCAATTTAAAAGATGTACAAGTGAGACATATAAAGATTCCATTTTGAATTTGCTTTTGTTGATTTGGATATTTGCCTATGAAGTAATGTTTATCCAAGAAATTAGAATGAATCTAAACAGTTTAATTTTAACATTTCAGTCTCTGTAGAGGAGCTAGGAATATTTTTACACAAATTAAAATGTATAGTAACTATGAAGTAGGCAAAAAATTAATAAGTAATGTCAGTTGATATCTTGAAGGGTTTTGTGAAAGTTCAGTTTGTGTTGGAGTGCTCTTGTATACCACTGGATCCCAGACTTGGCTGCATATCAGAACAAGTGGACAGGTATTTTTTAAAAGTAATTCTGACTTCTGAGTTGGGGGTGGGGCTTAGGATATTTTATTTTTCAAAACTATCACAGATAATTCTGTTGTGCTAACATGTGTATTAAACAGATTTTAGCATCCTTTCCTCCCCTTTTAATTGCTCCTTTAGAGCCTTTCTCCACTACTGCACCAGCCTGGGGACAGACTATTCTTTAGTTTTGTTTGGAAATCTTTGTGTATTTGTTGGAAAGTGTGTGTCATTGAAATTTTCTACCACAATTTTTGTCTTTGCTGTGACATAATTTTAGTTGCTGAAGAGAGAAACCTGGGTTGTAGGTAGGAAAAAACAAAGGAGCCACTACATTTTTTTGGGGAAAATATTTAACAACTCAAAAAGCAGTTTTTCCTGAAAGCAACAAATGGTAGTTCTTCAAAACACCTGAGGTAACATGAATGATTTTCCTCTTTGGTGTCATATTTCTGTAGAATTTCATAATTGGATTTGATTTATCAAATTAGCTTTTTGGTACACATAATCTTCCATTGTAATAATTCAGTTAAAATGTTCTAATGTGATTGTTTTCTTTTTATCCCTAGGAGACCATAAAAAACATTCACTTTATTGCAAAATACACCTAAAAGATAATTATGTCACTTTAAACTTCAGATAAATTGTTCAGAAAATGACTTAAAACTGCTCTTAGTGATAAATGCTTATATGTGATGATGCAAGGAAATGGGGCACAGTAAGTGGGAAATAAATGGTTTTATGTGAAGTTTTAAGGAATTTTAATTACATCTCTTGTACTGTAAAGTGGTTTACTTCTTTGAATGTTGCTTATAAAACTTGTATTCTGATTTTACTCGAATACTCAATTTAAATGATGTAATTAGATTTTTGCATAGTTACCTTACCTCTGATAGAACATCTTGGAAATACGATTATGCATCATATGTTAAACAGTTCCTTTGTTTGCTTGACAGCAAGGAAATGTAGCTTTGAAATGTCCGTAATTTTATAGACCCTTGGAACATAATGATAAATAAAATCTTATAAGAAACTTCTCTGGAGACAGTGATTGGTTTGATGCTTTCTTGGTGGTGTTTTTTTTAAAAATTTTTTTATTTATTTATGTATATAAGAACTGGGGTGTACTTGGTGGTGTTTTTTTAACCACAGTCTAGAGTCTCAAAACATGGATGTTATTGGACATTGTTTGTAATATATTTGACCATAATCTAAATTGAAGAATAATTATGCTCTGTCTGGTTAAAAGTAGTAACTAAAATTGTAAAAATTATAAGTTTGTGGACCATTTCTTAAATTTCTATTTATCTAAGGGTAAAGAAAGAAAAAGCAGTGTCAGCCTATTATTTATTGGAGGGAGGTTAGGAATATCTCATATTGCTGTAATTATGCTCCCTTTAAGAGAGGCAAACGTCGTATTGCTTATGTATTATTAGGTATTAATTTATTTTAGTTTGAAATGTGTTCTGGATCAGAGATAGCTTTATTTCCTTCAGTGAGACCTAGCCACAAATGTTTTGATTTCCTAAACATACGTACTTAAGAAAGACTGCATTTTCCCTCTTAGTGTCCTTGCCTATTGATTCCAGTGTGTGTGCGAACTGCACCTAGTGTGAGTCCAAATAGCACAAAATCTAGGAACTTAACTTCCCACAGTTTCCTTTTTTATCCTCCCTTAACATGTGCTCCCTACTAGAACCTGTCTACTTTGGTTCACTCTGCAATGCTCAGGTAATTGTTTTTTGTATTATGTGTAATTTCCAGTAGTTTAATTTTCCAGTGAGGTCTTTGTGCATTCATCACTAGCATTTATCTCCTTATCTTTTCTCTCTTGAAATATTTATTCTGATCTAATTTGCATATGCTTGGAAAACCTTTATTAGTTTCCTCAGAAAGTGTATTCTGATGGTATGTTTTCTTTGTATGCTGGTTTGACTCATCTCAGAAAAATTTTCCTTAATCCCATTTTTGATAAATTGTATCATTCTAATAGTTCTAACTTTTCCTGAAAAATCAAGAAATTTGTTTTAATTTGCATTTTCCTTCCTTTTGCTCTCATCCTTTCATTTATTTCTTAATCTTCTCTCTCTTCATTCTGTGAGATCATTTCAAATTTACACTTTTCACTTATTCTGTTTTCTTCAGTAACAATTCTGCATTTTTTGTACAATTAAAATATCTTATTTCTATCTTATTCTTTCTTGATATATCTTTAAAACCTTACAATTGGGGCCTCCCCGGTGGCGCAGCTGTTAAGCACTGCGCTGTGGAGCTGTCGGCAGCGGCAACGCTAGTTCGACGCCCGGCCGGGGAGAGTCCCACATGGTGGGGCAGACCTCTCCTGCCTCTCCCGCTGCTGCCCTCAGTAGTGTACTTCTGATCTGCCTGTTCTGCTACCCGCTCTGTCTCTGGTGGGCCCTCTCGCCGCCCCACGCCTCTGGCCTGTACCCCAGCTTGTATGTATAAATAAAAAATAAATCTTTAAAAAAAAAAAATAAAACCTTACAATTAATTTTTACCCTTTTGTTTCCTTTTGGCCATCTTTATTTTTATTTTATTTTTTTATAGTGATCCTTAATGGTTATGTAACTTCTTTTTAAAAAATTTATTTTAAATTTATTTATTTATGCATACAAGCTGGGGTACAGGCCAGAGGAGTGGGGTGGTGAGAGGGTTCACCAGAGACAGAGTGGGGAGCAGAATGCGCAGATTGATGGAAATCCACTGCTGAGGGGAGCAGCGGGCAAAGCAGGAGAGGTCTGCAGCACCATGCGGGAATCTCCCCTGCCGGATATTGAACTTGTGTTGCCACCACCGCCGCCACCACCACCGACAGCTCCACAGCGCAGCGCCTAACCGCTGTGCCACCAGGGAGGCCCCATCTTTATTTTTAAATTTCCTTTGTTACTGTCTTTGAATTTATATTTCTTTCATAAAGATTGTGAGTTTTAAATTTTTTGAAAACATGGAATTATATTGAAATGTTTCCTCTAATTCCTTTAGCTAGTTTTTTCCTTTAAATGTTGTATGTTTTACCTGATCTTCAGTATTTTCCTACCTTTAGTTTTTGTTCCTATATGGTAAAGTATTCATGAATCATAAATTGTCTTCCTCAGATTTCATCAGTGATATTGGTAAGGCATAGTTATAGAAATGCTTTCCTGTTTTCAGGCAATAATCTGACTATTAGTCTCAACTCTTGTTGGTTTTCATCTTTTTTTTTTTTTTTGATATTTCTAATAGACAGGGCAATTTGTATTAGTGAATGAAGACTGGGTGCTATTTTTAGTTAGAACCTCCAGTAATAATCTTCCGAATAATTCTTGTTTTCCAAATGCAATTATTTTGGTTACTATACAGTCTCCTAGGAATCTTAAACTTATTTCAAATATTAGGACAGATGTGTCACTGGGACCATGAACGATTCTCAATTTTTTTTCTCTTTGCTTGTACTTTAAATTTGATTTGCGAAAAATGATAAAGGCCTTTTCTTTCCCATTATTATTGGTAAATGTATATTCCATTGAGAGAGGGCATGCTGTCTTTTACATTTTCTCCCTCATCCAAAACTATGCTTTTTGAGTTCACTTTCAGGGTTGAGTAATTCAAGGAAACCCAGGAGAATAGCTGTGATTTCATTTGTTTTCTTATACAATGGTGCACTCATTTTACCCAGTTTTCAAACTGTATATTTCTCAAACACTTTTCTCCACAAATTGTTTTGAAAGAAGTTGAGAATATACATATAGGATTTATACACATACATATCATACATATAGGATATATGTACATACATACATACATACAGGGTTTAGTTGAGAATATACATATAGGCTATAGATATACATATAGATGTCTCCTGGTTGGTACAAATGAAAAATTCCTATAATAGATTTCATAAAAATATATTTTTTTCAATATGAACTGCAAATAGTGCGAAGTGAATTGTCTATAACATTAATTTATATTTAAAGTGGAAAAGTTAATCCTTGGAATAAATACTAATAAGGTCTTTTACCTCATTACAATAATTTTGTGAAGTACTCAGCTGAATTATGTAATATTTAGAGTATGGTAGCCTTTAAAGTAACAGTACAGTTAATTTTCAAAGAAGGGCTTTGGATCTCTGGTTTCCTGAGACCCTTCTAGGCAGTTAATGAGATAAAATTATTTTTGTTATAATACTTAGACATTATTTACCTTTTTACTGCCATTCTTTTACAGCTGCACACTGCTGTTTTCTAGTGGTTGATTGATGTGTGATATTGCAGTAGAATGAATGCAGGTACAGATATGTGAATTCAGTTGTCTTCAGGTAAGCCAGATATTAAAGGGAACAAAAAAGGTAAAACAATGCCATGTGTGAATTGACCAAATAATGGTCTCCCAAAGACATCCATGTCCTAATCTTTGGGACCTATCAATGTATTAGCAAGACTTCTCATAGGGGATTAAATTAAGGATTTTGGGAGAGGAGAGGATTTTTGCATCCTCTGGAGAGGGCCCAACATAATCACAAGGGTATTAAATGTGGAAGAAGTAGGTGGAAGTTTAAGTGTCAGAGTTACAGGATGTGAGAAAGACTCAAGGACATTGATCGCTTTGAAGATGGGAGGGGCCACATGCTGAGGAATGTGAGAGATCACTGGAAATGGGAAAAGGCAAGAAAAACCATGTTCTGCTGAGTCCTTCAGAAAAGAATGCAGTCCTGCAGTCACCTTTGTTTTAGTCTGGTGAGATCCAGTTTGCATTTCTGACCTTCAGGACTGTAAGATACTAGATTTGTGTTGTTTTAAACCAGTTGAGGTAATCTGTTAAAGAAGCAATAGGAACCGATCACTCTAGTATTCACTGATAGCTTCTTTTAAATGCTGTATTATTCCTTTGGTCTATATCCTTCAAAGAATCCCTGCTGCTTTCAGAACAAAATTAAGCTCTATAGTTTGACCCAAAAGGCCTTTTGTCATTTAACTTAACTGTTAATTCAGTTAAGTTCCCTAATATCCATTCTGTGTGCCATGCATACAAAATTATTGCTGTTTTTCAAAATTAGCAACTTTCCATGCCCCTGTTTATTTGCCCATGCTATGTTCCCTGCTTACATAGCCCACTTTTGCTTGTTCTACCTATCCTTAGAAACTTGCTTTAGTGTCATCTAGTATGCATAGCCTTGATTTAGCCTTCCTGTCTAGCTTATGCTTTTTTCATATATATGTGTATGTATGAGACACACACATATATATACACATATATATATGCATGTGTGTGTGTGTGTAAAAAGAGAGAGAGAGAAAGAGAGAGAAAGAGAGAAACTGTCTTCCCATCCTATTGTTAGCTACTTAGGGAGGTAATAATGTCGTATTTGTATCTCAGTATTCAGTATCGAGTATATTACTGGATTCACAATATTCCTCAATCAAGTTTTTTTTTTTTGGTTATTTAACTGATTATTAATCACTCAATCTCTCATTAATAATTTATTCATTTCTATGAATTAGTCTTCAACATGAATCTGTCATGTATTTAATTGATTTTAGCTCTTTCCTGGTGCATCTCCTGATCTTTTTCTCTTTTCTGCCAAATAGCTTGGGGAGTGAGTGATCTCTATGTGCACTTTTAATTTTCCTCCTCCATTAACTCTTAACTATTTGACGTGTTATTTCTATTCTAGAGAATTGGTTTTTCTTTTTAAAACTTCTCTTCAATCTCTTTATGCTTATCGTCTTTGACCTTTCTGATAAATTTGACCATTACTACTTCAGTCTTTCCCTCCTTTAGTTTCCAGGTATTTTAATACTCGTTTCCTACTCCTATGCTTTTTTTTTCCTGGCTCTTTTTTTCACCACTTTATTTTGGCTATTCCCCCAAAATAAATGCGTAAGGGTTGGTTCTTGTCTCTATTCAGTTAGTGTCTTGAAGACTTTACCTACAGTCATGGTTTTACTGCCATTTACAAATTTGGCTTTGTCTGTAGCCAACACCCACTGTAGCCTTTCCATACAGCAGCCTTAGTTGAGGTCTTTGGCGTTATAGTAAACAAAGACAAACTAAAATCTGCTGATTTCTTATAAGTGATTTTCCCTTCATATGTGTCTTTTTGTGTCAGTTACCATCATACCCACTTGTCTGGTTAGAGATGTTGGAGTCTCACCTTACTTTCTGTTTTTATCTTTTTATTTGATCTGTTATCAAGATATTGTTTTCTTTAAACTGTCTCCTAGATTTGCCATTTTTTTCTTGTGTATTTCCCTTGTGACCACCACTCAAATGTAGGCCCTCATAATCTAACTTCATCTAACTTTTTTCCATGCCTCTAAAATTTTTTCTCTTCAACCAACTGTGCATTCAACACTCTTCTCTATTAACCACTGTGAACTCTATCACAACTACTGTTTTCACACCCAACTCATTCTGAAGTGCTTTCTTATCCTCATACATGAGAAACTATGGTTGATTTTTATTGTTTGTCTCAATAGGATTTTGCATGTTTTTTGACCCAACCAAACATTGAGACTCACCTTGACTATCAAAGGCTGAATTAACAGTAACTTACTCAAAGGAGTAAGAAGACCGCAGGGCAGCACCAGGTCTTCCTCTTGAGCACTCCAGTTTCTTAGGGGCAAGGGAACTGTCTGGGTCAGGAGTTTTATACCCCAACAGGTGCAATTAATCTTATAACAACCATGTAGGGATAACTTCCAAGGTCTTTGCAAGGACATGTCAATTACAGAAGTCACTGTATTCAAGAAAGCCCTAAGTATGGCATCCACACAATTTCTTTATAGTTTATTTATGATTCCTTCTGGTCTAGGGGTCATTTTTGCCATGTTATGTTATGGGGCAATTTAGTGAACATTCTACCCTTACTAGGTTACTAGGGACTAGTGGTAACAAGTTAACCGATGGTTAGATATGTCATGCAGGAAGGGAAACAATTTTGTTAAATTTTGCCCAGTTAACAATGAAATTAGAGCGCCTCCCTGGTTGTCTAAGGGTTAAGTCTCAGTGCTGTCACAGCTGTGGCCTGACTTTGTTCCTGGCCAGGGAGCTAAACTATATATGGTGCAGCAGACCTCTCCTGTCTCACCCGCTACTCCCCTTAGCAGTGTATTTCAGTAAATCTGCCTATTCTGCTTTACACTCTGTGTCTGGTGAATTCTCTCGCCCCCTGGACCTCTGGCCTACACTCCAGTTCTTCTATATGAAAATAAGTAAAAATTAAAAGAAAAACCAATGAAATTAGAGTGTTTTGATTTGTTATTAAGGTCTTTCATTATCTGTCTGCATACCCTCCATTTATTCAAGTCTCTTTCCCAGTACTCCCCATTAACCTCTTCTGACTCCCCCTACCTATATAATAAAAGAGTTTAGAATATTTTCTTTCTTTTGTATTTCTAAAATTCAGTTTATGCAATAATTCTAGGCAAGCAGTAGTTAAGAAATAGCCACAAGATAACAGAGTTTTAGAATTATAAGGAACATTCTAAACTGATGTCTGTGTTTGATTATGTTTTGCATTGATATAAACTAAACAGCGAAGAGAGAAAAACACCTTTTCCATTCAATGATGAATTGAGAGAGCACTATTGCAAAACTCTTCTTAAAACTGAAAAAACTCGCAGCTTAAAGTTACAAAATCACCTCCAACTGAAATATTTGCCGGTACAATAGGAAGAGAAAAAGCACAATATAAAGTGAAAACCAAAGTTGAACCACAAAATTGGTTAGGTTTCAGAAGCGTTAAAAAAGGCACACTCTCTGTGGTGGAGGCCAAGCAGAGAAGGTGGAATGTGAGGCAGCAGGAGACAGAAGACTTTGGATGTGGTTCAGGCTGACTGATTGTATGACTACTCTCAAGTTAATTAACTTTTCTGTACTTTAACACGTGTCCATTAATGCACAATGTGATATTTTCCCATTATTTACCTAAGGCAACATGACTAGGATTAATGAGATGATACTGTGAAATGTTTCAAGTTACATGAAGAGAAATTCAGCAGAAATATATTTTTATTTATCCTATTGGGGATCAAGGCGTAGAGTAAGGAAAGCAAGATTTATAATAAGCTACTTTTAATTGTGTCTACATAGACCAATTAGAACAGAAGTCAACAATTTTTTTGGTGAATTTGATCAATTGAGATAGGAAATTAAATTAACTCAGACTGACCTGTATTATTTCATTCTTTAGTAGAATGAACACGTTTGGATATAAATTATTCTTTTAATTGATCCCCCCTCCCCACAATTTTCTTTCTCTCTTTCTCTGTCTTTTTTTTTTTTTTTTTGGTGGAAGAATCAAGAGTAAACCCTTGATCCCTTTTTAGGTGTAAAATAAACATTTTTAACAACTAATACTGGAAAAAGGCTATTTCATAAGAAAGAAATAGAAAAATTTTGAACTGTGCCTCTGATATTTGTATTGTCAAGGTAAAGCTTAAGCATATGGGCAAGCTTAAAGATATGCATATCCTAAGCTATTGCCCAACAAAAATTATATACCAAGTTAAAAATGCATATGAAAAGTGCACTTGATATATTGTAGTGTACATTTTTTTAAATATATATTTTTATTGTTATTTATGTCTTTTACATTTTGTATTCCCCTTGGGTAACCCACCACCAATTCACCCATGATCCATCTCCGTGGTCCCTTGTGTTCTTTTCTATTCCATTTTGTGCCCTTATCCTCCCCTCCCCCTCCCCCTCCCCCCACCCACTGAGTGTCTCTCTCCTATTTGGTTTCCTTATAGTCCTGTTATAAGTGAAACCATTCGATATTTTTCTTTTTCTTTCTGGCTTATTTCACTGAGTATGATCCCCTCTAATTCCATCCATGTTGCTGCAAATTGCATGTGTTTAACTTTTTTGAATGCTGAATAGTATTTCATTGTGTATATGTACCACATTTTCTTGATCCAGTCATCTATTATGGAAAGCTGTATGGTGATTCCTCAACATCACTTATAATCAAGGAAATGCAAATCAAAACCACTATGAGATACCACCTCACACCTGAGAGGATGGCACACATGAAAAATACAGGCAACAACAAATGCTGGAAAGGATGTGGAGAAAAAGGAACTCTTCTACACTGCTGGTGGGAATGTAAACTGGTCCAACCACTATGGAAAGCTGTATGGCGATTCCTCAAACTGCTAAACATGGAGCTTCTATACGACCCAGCAATACCACTTTTGGGAATCTACCCATAGGACACAAAAACACTAATCCAAAAGGATACATGCACCCGTATGTTCATTGCAGCACTGTTCACAATAGCAAAGGTATGTAGTGTACATTTTTAAAAGGAAGTAATTAATATATAATAGGAATAGATAATCTTACTTTTTAAAATTATGATTAAAATTAAATTTATGTCCTCGATAAAATATAGAGATTCTTTCATGTGTTCTACATTTAATCTATAGTCACTGACTGGGAAGTAATTAGTCCAATTTTCTCTTTGAGATAACTTGAGCCCCTATACTATCATCTCTGTTGCTTTTATCAGCCTTAATAAGTAAAAGTTATAGAGTAGACAGAAGTACTTCCCAGACTGCATTTAATTCAGTCTATGGAATTTATTACTACAGGAGGTCATCATGTTATAATAGCCGTATTCAAATGAGGTTGGGAGAATTTTATAGCCAATAACATTAATAACTGTAAAGCAAGTGACTTAAGGGATTTATCCTTTAGGTCATAAGATCATACTTTATTTCATTAAATATTAAAGTATGGAATCAGAAAGGAAATCTTTCTTGCACAGTATCCTTAAAGAAATTTGTAGAGACTATTTCCGGTGTCTTAAGGTAGATAAAAGTGACAAACAGCAACATAACTGGAACATCATTTGATGTTGTATTTGATGGCAAATCCAACGTTTATTTAACACTTCAACCAAATAGGGACAGCAAAATGTCAAGCAAAATGTGAAGTTTTGCCTATGTCTACTTACTGACAAACAACTGGTTAAAAAGGACTTAAGGAGTAAAATTCAGTTGAACTAATTATTAATATTGTGAAGACTTAAGAAGTTCTTGCTGTTATAGAACTTATCTTAAAATATGAATTCAAGTAAACTTGCTTGTATGTATAAATATAGGCTAAATGCATGTGAATGATGGAAACTGATTAAATTCTTACTATAAAAAATTTCCATTTTTTATTTGTGGAAGTAGATGCATTCAGTACAACTTTCTGTTAGGATTGTTTCATGGTCCCATCTGCTAAGTAGATCTTTAAAGCAGTTCTTCCTTCCTCAGAGTCAGTAGCTTGAGCAGGAACTTGATAATCTTAAACCATTTTTATGTCATTTAGTTTTCAGAATGCCTCACTTTTATTTTATTTTTTTAAAAGATTTATTTATTTATGCATACAAGCTGGGGTACAGGCCAGAGGCATGAGGTGGCGAGAGGGTTCACCAGAGACAGAGCGGGGAGTAGAACAGGCAGATCGACAAAAATACACTGCTGAGGGGAGCAGTGGGCGAGGCAGGAGAGGTCTGCTGCGCCATGTGGGAATCTCCCTGGCTGGGCGTCGAACTCCTATTGACGCTGCCAACAGCTCTACAGCGCAGCGCTTAGCCGTTGCGCCGCCAGGGAGGCCCATGCCTCACTTTTAGAGAAGTGTTAGATAGTGTCTAAGTTCAGAGACTGTGGAAGTTAGAGTGTTGCTCTTGAAATAGAAAAGCTTTTATATTGGCAAAGTCTTGCTTTTTAATTGCGCTTTGGATATATAGAACTGTTATGGATCAAAACTTGTAATGTGTGACACTATTTAATGCATGCTAGTTTGATCTTATAATGCATGTCAGTAGTCTTTATACTTATGAAGTGCCAGTAGACTTTGAACAATTCTTTCCAGTTTTCCAAGTTTATGTCCTGCTCTCTATTTGGAATGTGAAAACTGTTAAGCAGGGGCAGTTTCTGGTATCTGAGACTTTATAATATTTTCATTCTCTGCATTTGCTTTTTCATATTTCCTATATTGCTTATTTTTTGAGTTTGATTTTCAAGCATAGAGAGATATATAATCTGTTGACTTGATTTAATGTTGGGCAGGAACAAAGCTAATGACCGTAGAAACAGAGCTTTATAGTGGGTTTTTAGGTCTAGCAAATAGCATCTATTTCCCACCTTTTAATTTTACAAAGGTTAGTAGTCCCAGAGAGACACAAAATGACTTGTTCAGAAGAAGCTAATGTGATTATTTTATATGTCAGTTGGACTAGATCATGGGGTACAGAGATATTTGGATAAACATTATTTCTGGGTGTGTCTGTGAAGGTGTTTTCACATAAGATTACCACTCAATCAGCAGATTGAGGAGATTGCCCTTCCCCATGTGAGTGGGACATCTAAGCCTCTATAATCATGTAATCTGACTCCATATTGTAAATATCTATCTATCTATCTATCTATCTATCTATCTATCTATCTATCTATCTATCTATCTATCTATCTATCTATCTATCATCTATTTACCGGTAGGGATCTGTAGGTAAATAGATATCCTATTGGTCGAGTTTCTTTGGAGAACACTGACTAATAAAGCTATTTAGGACAGAGATATGACTAGAACATAGGCTCTGCGTCTACTGCCACTTATCACACCATGCCTTTGAAAATATTTAGCATGATGCCTATTATGAGAGAAGAGCTGGGCAATAAATGTTTTTGAAATATCTAATAGTTTAAGAAAACATTTTGCAGCAAGTAGACAGGGTCTAGGAGTAGTTGCAAATTTTTATTTCATTGTTGCATTGCTCTTTATAAATGAAAAAGCTCTTTCCTCCCGTAAAAAATGAAAACTAAAGAAAAACTGAAAGCCAGTATCATCAAATGCCATTCTCTTGCCTTATGTGTTAATTTAGTTATCATAACAGAGTGCCACCTCAGATGAGTCTTTTATAGGAACTCTATACTTATGAGCGTGAGTATATGCTCTATGGCCAATTCTCTGCATTTGAAAACTGACCAAGATCGGGCCTCCCTTGTGGCGCAGCAGTTTAGCGCTGCGCTGTGGAGCTGTTGGCAGTGCGCAATGCCAGTTCAACGCCCAGCCGGGGAGAATCCCACATGGTGCAGCGGACCTCTCCTGCCTCCCCCGCTGCTCCCCTCAGCAGTGCATATTAGTCGATCTGATCTGCCTGTTCTGCTCCCCACTCTGTCTCTGGTGAACCCTCTCGCCGCCCCACTCCTCTGGCCTGTACCCCAGCTTGTAAAAAAGAAAAAGAAAAAAAAAACTGACCAAGATCGTTACAATGACCACATCCTAAAGTAGCCTTTAGCCACATGAACTCATTAGCCACATCTGCTCAATCTTTAGAGGTAATAGTTTCAGTCAGTCTAAACAACATCTTGTCATGAACACAGGGGATAGAGTGATGCTTCTATCTAAACGATAGCTAGTGTGCATACAAATCACCTGAGGATCTTGTTAAAATGCAGCTATTCTGACTCACATTTCTGGAGTGGGAACCAAGATGCTGAATTCCTAGCAAGTTGTCAGATGCTGCAGAAGCTTCTGGTTTGGAGTTGACACGAGTGGGGAGAAGCTAGCTACTGGAGAATTTGACTGTGTGACTCTTGTGTCTATATCTTTTCTATGTTTGCCCCTGGTCTTGCTGTTTTGTCGAGGATCTTATTTATTACCAGTGGGAATCCATACCTTGCAGCATTTAGTCTTGAAGTTGCCATTTTTCTTCTCTAACTTATGTGAATAACAGCCTCAACCATTTTTTGTCTTTGCGCATATAGACCCAGAATCATGTTTTATCTCATCCTATGATATTTTGTGGAGTAATGTCAGAATATACCAAAAAGCTGTTAAAAACATAGATAAGTATATCTGTTTTTGGAAATAGAGTTCACTTAAAGTTTCATAGCTTAGTTTAGAGACGCGAATTGTAATTTGATTTAAAATAGTTATTATTGGGAATATGGGTAGTATCACTAAAAGTTACTATGGAACAGAAATTTACATTTTCATTGAAATGATGATATTCACATGCATCTGCACATTTGTAAAGAAGAAAATAGAAAAAAGACATTTAAACCACAAGGTGGCAGTAAGATATATATAAAGAAAAAAGGAATTAAAAAAAATAATGATTTCAGACAGATCCCTGAGGAACTGATTGTCAAAATTAATAGCATTTCCTAATGCACTGGTATGCAGAAATACCTGTGAAGCTACTTATTTGTGGCATTCTTGGATGACCATCTGCTACATTGTCAGTTGTAGAAGCTGCTCATTTTCTTGGGTTCTCAGTAAACATTTTCAGATGACACTTTTCAATTAGGAAAAAACAGCAATGTATTTTTTTTTCGTTATTTTGGTTCTATTTAACCAACAGTTACAATCATAAGTTACATGGCGATATTGCCAAAATGTGAATTCTAGAAACTTTGATAACTCCTTGATTACACAATAAACTGGACTTTTACATAAAGGATACATTTAATGAAAATTTAAGTTGTGTTACTGTTCCACTCTTTGTGACACTCTTTGTAATTTTAAATCTTGAAAAAAAGGTTTTATTTCCTTTAATCTTCCATCTTAGTCATGAAGATACCTGTATTGTCTACTGGAAATCAGATTGATTGTGTTGTGAATATACTGTCAACAGTTCATTGGAAAAATAAGATTAAGTTCACCTAACTAGTGTCTCATAGGAAGCTGAGATAAATATTGCAAAGGTCACATAGGTATTTAGATATTCTTTTCCTTTTAGAAAATGGTAGAGGATATTAGGAAGGGTTCTTTGAAGGACAAAAGGCAGACTGAATTATTCAATATCTGCTCCACTTCTTTAAATAACTTTTCATGAAGTGAAGCTATGCTCTACATATATTGAGAACTTGCAAGTACCCTCAAATGCCAACTACAAACCAAAACTTTTGATACTTAACTGGGAATGGAAAAAGGAAGAATATTTTGGCTAGAGTAATGGGTAGACTTTCTATTTCCAGGCATTGGCAGGATGCCTGCATGTTAGTTGTTCTGGGGCTGGAAATCAGCCATAGTGAATCTGGGAGCAAAAAGTCAAGGAATGACACCTGTGCAAGTGTGCTGGTGGCTGTTGCTCAGGTATCCCCTGTGCAAAGGAATTAGGACTGTATTTTTGTTTGTTTTGGTGTCTGCCAAGTTGGGCAGAATTAAATAAATTACATATGTCTAAATGTGAGTGAGATTCACTTAAAGTCAGTGCTCAGAAATGAGTGCGTGTTCTCTTTGGAATTTATGAATACTAAAGACTTCAGGTTTATGAAGTCTGTCATACTAGAGTGCTCTTTTAATTAGTCTGGTTTGAATTTAAAAAAGCTGTTGTTTGAAATAACTCAACAATATCAATCAATGTTACATTAGGGTGCTTGTAGTTATTACCTGATAATTAAAAAATAAAGAGAGAAATATTTAACATACACTTAGCAAACATTCCAGGGGATGCAATGTTACAATCAGAATGATGCTGGAAGTTTATGTTTATGTGAGCTTGAAGCCACTGACAAGGAATGGGCTGTGCTACCACCACAGTGTATTATTTTACAGAGAAACGTTAGATAATGTAGTAATGAAGCCATCAAAACTTAAGCTGCATTGCAGACAAAACATAAAGACATAAGTACAAAACTGAATTCAATGCATGTGGGATCATACTTCTGAATAAGGGTATTGTTATCATTTAGTTAACTATTATTGCTACATTCAGAAAAGGATGCCCTCCCACCCCCAAATCTAGTGACAAAGGTTTTGTTTGCCATCCTTAAATTCAATTTCAAAATAAATAATACAGTTCCTACCATTTTCCTTTCCCAAGTCAACTGATGAAGCTAAACTATTAATTTAAAAAATAAACTTGATTAAAAATTGAATCATGGCAACAGCCCTAGATCCCTACCAGGACACCATCCTTTATGACACCAGTATGGAAAAATGCGCGACACAGGAGTGATAAGTGCATCTACTGGATACTTATTTTTTAGCAGAGCAAATAAAATGCTTTGTTCATAACGAGCACCAACTTATGATTGGGAGTGGCAGCATTTACCACTATTATATCTGTAGTCAATCACAGATGGACAACACAGCATCATAACCAGTAACTAAGAGGACTCACATCATGGCCAGAGATATCAGGAGTGGCAAAAAGACACAGAATTTCTGGATTTTCCATCTAATACCTTGTTATATTCAGAAAACAAGTGTCATCACTAAATGACATGGTATATGGAATGTTAAATTATCATCTGAATATTTATGTGTGATACTTACAAAAGCAGGACTATATCCCTGGTTGAAGCAATCATGGAATAAAAAAAAACCCTCGGAGATTGCCTCCAGGATAAGGGTATAGACAGGGGAGTAGCCTGCATAGCAACATGGGACACCAAGAGATTGTATCCCTTTCAGTGACTGACATGGTGGGCACACATGGGTTATAGATGCAGCTTGATGTGGGCCCTGTTCATTCCAGTGCTAATTCAAGTACAGTTTGGTTATCTCCAAAGTTTTTTCACTAGAATTTCTTAGACAGCTTGTGATAGGCATTGGATTGTCTAAACAGAAAATGATGGCTATGGGAATGGTTATTAACCTTGACTCTGGTGAAGAAGTAACCTCACTACAGTATAACGAAGGGTGAACACCTTTAGGTTGGAAGAGATAATTGTTTTGTCCATTCAATATTATTCCTCAGTCTGTGAATTAGGCATGAGGATGGGGAACCCTATACCACGGATCAGGGGTAAGGGGATCCCAGATAATGTTGATGCTGACATGACATTGTCTCCTTGTTGGGGGGCCTGAGAAAAAGAAAGGTTATAACTGTAGGCCTTGGTAATACACAATTGAGGGAGGCACTTATTGACAGTTTTTTTTTTGGTAAAGATTTTATTTATTTTTTTTTGCGTGGAAGAACTGGGGTATAGTCCAGAGGTACACGGGGGAGTGGGGGTGGTGAGAGTATTCACCAGAGACTGAGGGGGAGCAGAACAGGCAGATCTACTGAAATATACTGCGAGGGGAGCAACAGGCGAGACAGGAGAGGTCTGCTGCACAATGTGGGTTAGATCCCTGGCTGGGGATCAAATTCAGGCCATCTAGGTGGGCTGTTGTGGTGGTAAGCCTGAGACTTAACTCCTAGGCTACCAGGGAGGCCCATTATTGACAGTTTGAGTTCTAGAGACAATGGGAGAATATGCTTGTTTCTTAGGTCAGGTGGAAAGAATGAGCCTGCAAGGATTGTCCTTTTCTTTATTGTGGGATTCATGCTTCTCTTCCTATTATGGGGTATCGATACCTGTTTTGTTCTTTTTCTTTTTTTAAGATTAATTAATTAATTAATTAATTAATTTATGCATATAAAAACTGGGGTGTAGGCCAGATTTATGTGTGTGGGGGGTGTGAGAGGATTCACCAGAGCCAGAGTGCGGAGCAGAATAGGTGGATCTACTGAAGTACATTGCTGAGGGGAGCAGCAGGTGAGACAGGAGAGGTCTGCTGTGCCATGTGGGAAGCTCCCTGGTTGGGGTTCGAACTTGTGCTGCAGTGGCTGCAGACAGCTTCATAGTGCTGAGACCTAACCCCTTGTGCCACCAGGGAGGCCAATGCCTGTTTTGTTCTTTAACCTGCGAATATGTCCACATTTGGCTCAGAATCCAGGGGTACTCTTTTATTCTAGCTCTAATTTAATTATGGAAACCCTACCTTCATAACTTTTTTTAGTCAGCTAAGCATTCAATCATGTAGTCTGCGTTTATATCACATTACCCAACCTGAGTTTCCCCACATTCTCATATAGTTTATAATTTGGCACACAAAAAGAGCACTGTAATTAGAACTAATTCTCAGCATCCAAGGTGCCCGTATATCCAAGAGAATTGTATCTGCCCATTGGGTGTTCCATTCTGAGGCACCATGTGTAGTCTGCTGTCAGGGGTCTCTTTGGTGTTGAACTGTTGTATATGGATTATGCCTCAGACCCTTGCTAGATGCTCTCTTTGGTGGCCTCCTTTGGCTTCCCTTTGGTCTTTGCCTGTAACTGTTTAGACAAATAGGAAAGGAAGTTGTCTTAATTCTGGTTATCATTTCCTAAAAGAGGCACATTTTGAGCAGTTCTTTTCTAAGAAGTCCTCCTCTGGTCAACAGAGACATCAGATACTTCACCATGATCCATTTGTCTTCAAGATAACATACTTCCTGCTATGAGATGTTTGATACAACCTTGAATGAAAACTCAAGTGTGTATTGACTTAGAGAGTATTTGCCTACCATTCGGGAAGAAGCAGCGTTCACAAGGCTGACTCCCTGTGATGGCAGTTCAATTGATTCTTAAGATAAATTGTTCTAGGATGGGAATCCTATGCTAACATCTCCCATAAATTATATTCTCATAGTCTTTGCACTTAAACAAGTTGATGTTAAATGAGGAGGTAACAATCTTATCAGTTTGTCTCAAATGGTCATCATTTGTGTGCGGCATATCTCACGATGAATCTTTCCCCAAGTGCCCATAAGGGTGACCGTGACTTCTAACTTTCTGTCCTACTTCACTTCCAAGCCATCAATAGTTCTGGTTGGCTCAGTCTTTCACAATGTATTCAGATTCTGACTACAGACTTCATTTTCCCTAAGCTACCATGATTTCTCCTGATTGACTGCCAACAACTTCACATAAACTTCCCAGAGTCCTCTACAGCTTACTTTATTTTACACAGCCTGCAATATTCAAATCATGCCACTTCTCTGCTTTAATCTTCCAGTCACCTTTATTCTCACTCACAGTAAAATCAAAAGTTCTGGGGTTGTAATAGAGACTTAAAAACATCCTACAGCAATAGTCTCTTTCTTCTCTTCCTACCCCATAACCTACCACTCACTGTTCCCTTCCTTATTTCATTTCAGCTACTGTGATGCAGTGCAGTTTCTTCAGTGTGCTAGTTATGCTTCAGCTCTGGAGTCTCTTTTATCCAATTTGAAGATTTCCTGCCTCAGGTCTTTGTACAAACACTACTTTATCAGAGATAATTTCCTTGATGACCTACTGAAAATAGAAAATTCTGCTTCTTTCATTCTCTGTTCCCTTCACCTATAGAAAATAGCATATCACATATTTGTTTAGTCATCCATTTATTTATTGTCAATTTTCTGTCCACTAGACCATAGACTGCTTTTTCTTTTTAAATTGAGATGGTTCTGTTCATGTTTCTTTTTCACTCCCTAGGGTAGTGCCTGGCAAATAGTAGATCCTTTTTAAATATTTGTTGAATTAATGAATATAATGTGGCATTTGCTGTCACTTTCCATAGCCACGTAAGTTGATTTCACTCCTTTATATCATTTCCTGACTACCATTAGTAGGTATTTGAATTTGTGACTCTTGGTCTATAGCTTGGAGCAACAAAGGTCAGTTTAGGAACTGGTGAGCAAATATCCAGATAATTTCTCTATGAGAAACATAAAAATCTCTGTCAACTCCATCTCCCTGCCTCTTTCCATCCTCTTCAGGACCGAAAGCTCAGGTTTCAAAACCAGAGTCCTTTCTGCTTTTCTTTCCAGTTAGTTTATAGTAGGGTGCAAGACTTAATTCCTTTGAGGTAGAAATGTGCTAAATAATAAAAGTATTGGTATAATGTCAAATAAATTGTTTTTGGATTCAATGGGATTACACATAATTCAGAAATTATCTCCATTTCAGATCATACTGAGTTTTACTTCACTGTGACTGTTACTACTTTGTTTCCTTGCTTCACCCCTCACTGAAAAGTTAAAAGTATTGAGAAAAATGAAATTGTTATTTAAGTGAACTCTTGTGGCTATCTTTTGTATTTAATCAATTTATTGAGTTTTCATTTGCATAAAATAAAGGCATCCATTTGAATTGTACAGTATGGATTTTAATAATTGCAAACACATGTATAATCAGTTGTATTCTAATCAAGATATAGAATAATTCCAGAACCAAAACATTTCCTTGTGTCTCCTAGTAATCAGTCCTCTTTAGTTCTTGTCTTAGGCAACTACTGATCTGCTTTTTATCAGTAACTATAGATTAGTTTTACCTATTTTAGACTTTCATATAAGATAGATCATAACTAGTTTTTTATGTTTGATTTCTTTTGCTCAGCATGGTTTTGAGAATCAGCTGTGGTTGATATGTATCAATTTGTTTCTTTTTATTGCATTTTATATTTCATAGTTTGAATATACCAGTTAGCCTATTCATTCACCTGTTGTTAGAGTTGGGAGTGTTAATAAATAAAGCTTCTGTGAGCGTTTGTATTTGTGGGGATATGTTTTAATTTTTTTTGAATACATACCTAGAATTCCTAGCCCATCTGTGAATATATTTTATTTCATAAAAATATCCTAGTAATTTTTAAACTTAATTTTTGTAAAAGGAAACTTCCTTTCTAATTTTTCTGTTTATCATTGTACTCATATTTTCATAATGAAGTCACTTTCGGGGCAAGGTGGAGACTCAAATGTGGCTACTGCATCTGTTGTAATCATGATGATATGGAAATTCAGAAATGGTGCTGAAGTGAGAGGAAAGTTCCCTTCCCCTAAACCTGTGTCTAAATGAACTCCCCTTCATTGGGCTGATGGAATGATTAAGTGAATCAAGAAATGAAAAATGCTTATTGACACAGTGACTTGAACAGGTTGATGTTCAATTATATTAGTTGCTATTATTATCTGAGTTTATTAATTAATTGGGGTGGGAGAGAAGATGTGATCCAAGTGCTGTAGTAATTCAACTATAACTTTGGTCTGTATTGTGCCCATCTTTCACGAAAAACTTCATCAGAACACCCTTAGTAGCTTAATCACCTGTGTTATTGAATAATTATGTGTTTTCATCTACACTGAATAAATGAAAGCAAGTTCAGAAGATCAAAACAGAGAGAAAGCAGCATCCAATAATGTCACAAACTGCAAAATGAGAAAATAAAATAAGAACAAAATCACAAGGTAGAAAATTGTAATAATTTAAAGCTGAATAGGTACTTTTGTAAAGACTTTTCATTTTCTAAAATATAATGATTTCATTAAAGCCTATGACTGCTTTTAATATTTGCTAGGTTTTGGTGCTTAACCCTTTACTCTGATGAAAGAACCATGCTGACAGCATTCAGTGAGCTTCACTGTTCTGCTTTTGATTCTTTAAATGCACTAAATCTTTAAGACAGCTTAATCTGTAGGTGGTATTGTTAAACCCAGAGGAGTAGAGAAGAAAAAAATACTCAAGTTTATAAAGAAACTGAATTTTTTAAAACAAAGGGAAACTGTTCCTGTAATGTGTATTTTAACCACAAGTACAAACCACTTAGTGTTTTCCTCAGCAAGTGGTCTTTGTTAGAGCCTGTTGCTGATCTCTCAACTTATGGTTTGGGCCAGCTCTGTTTCAGTCAGAAAAAATTTATTGAATACATCTAATTTTTCATTTTTGATGAGGAATCAAGTTGAAATTTAACTGAGTTGGTAAAGATAGGTGTATGATTCTTTCCAAAATTAATTTAAGATGAAAAGGATTGCAGTGGCTAACAACTGCATCAACTGCATTAAAAAAAACCCAAAACTTATTTTCTGTAGTGGATTTCACTGAAGATTGTCTTTTGGTAAAATATACACATTCTCTATCAGTGGTCTTTCACCATATAATCTGACTGAAATTTGAGATAGATAGTGACTAGAAGGACCCAGGCTACCAAGAAATAGGAAGTAGTCTCGGACACTTGCAAAGGATGGCGTGAAAGAATATATAGTTCTTGAGTGAATTAATATCCTAGCCTGTAGTGAGAGAGGCAGGGGAGATCTTAAGCCAGTGGAAAAGGACATGAAACAAGATTGTGTAAAGAAATACCAAAATTGTATAAATTGTGATTTTTTTGGTGCAGTTTGGGAGTCTTTTATTGCCCAAATATTCACCTCTCTGTGTTCATCTCTCTGTGCTCACTAATTAAAACCAATACTACAAATTAAAGAGAAAAACAGAAAAGTTAAGATGTGAAAATCCCACTGGATAAAACTGCCTCATCTCATTTCATCTTTCATTAGTAGTTCATATTATCATTCATTCATCTTACTCATATAGTATTAACAATTGTAATATGAATATTCTTTCGAGCCACCCACCTCATCCCTCTCCATGAACCTTAGGAAACATATAGTGAAGTGCTGGAAACTATAGGGTAGCATCGCTAATTTCCTGAAGTGTCTGTGTCACTCAGATGTGTGGGAGGGTATAGTAGATGGTATACAAAGACCATGTGAATTCCCCATCTCTGTGAGCATGCCATTTGTAATGTGAGTTAGCTGTTGCTCCCATTAGGAGTTGGAATGTATTTTAACCCTTAGATTCTGATCTGGTCTTGTGACTTACTCTTACCAATATACTACACAGAAGTGACATTTTCTGATGTGTGAACCCAGGCTCTTTGCTGTTCCTCTGAGTACAAGATAAAAGGAACTAGGGTTTTTCTAGTTTTTAGTCATGTGTTTCTATCAGAGATTGGAGTTCTTTGTTAGAAAATCATTTTGAAAACATGTCTTCCAAACTTTAAAAGATTTTCTTTCTTTTACTGAAGTAGAAATGGCAGAGCTGAAATTCTATAACTATTGCTGACTGGTTTAAGGATGAAATGAAATAGCTAATTTTTAAAATTTCAGTTCAGGTGAAATTCAGTAGTTCATTTATCCATCCACCTATACATCTGTCATGCTCCATGTTTGCATCCATATGTTTTAAATACCTCCTGCTCAATGTGTTGGAGAGGGAGGGAATTCTACCCCTGGGTTATAAGGATGGCGAACAGTCAACTCCGAACAGTTGATATTGATAGCTCTTGGAATCAGTGCTGTGTCACAAAGAAGCCTGGACTAGCCTTCTTTTTTATTTTTATTTTTTATTTTTGCATAGAAGAACTGGAGGCCAGAGGTACGGTGGTGGGGGTGAGAAGATTCATCAGAGACAGAGTGGGGAGCAGAACGGGTAGATTTACTGAAATACACTGCTGAGGGGAGCAGTGAGCAAGACAGGAGAGGTCTACTGCGCCATGTAGGCTAGCTCCCTGGCTGGGGATCGAACTCAAGCAGTGGCAGTGATAGCGCGGAGACTGACTCCCTAGGCCGCCAGGGATGCCCCCTGCACTATCCTTCTTGAGGGTGAGAGAACCCAGAGGGAGTGAGGCCCAGATAAAAGTCAGTACCAACTGCCAGACAGGTAGATTTACATATACTCACAGCCTGGTAGAAAAGAACACCACATGCCATATAGGGCCTCAGTGGACTTGCACTCAAATGAAGTGAACAGCCAGGGACTGGTTTTGTAGGCAAGTTTTGCAGTATCAAGAGGGTACAGTGGTCCCTGTTTGTAGTGGGAAGGTTTCATTGACTTGTTTAAATAATTCCACAGACTGGCAGAGAACTGAAACTTGCCACTCATGGATAAGCAGGAACTCTGCCTGGTCCATTTGATAAGAAAGGTTGTTTAGCTGGGGGACCATAGCACAGGAACATAGTGGGAAGGGGAACTCATGGTTAGGTCTTTAAGTTCCTCCTGATTTCACCAGATATCAAAGAAGCACATAGTATTTGATCTTAATTTTAAGCATTCTCCAATAAAAACTTAATAAGAGCTGCTATGTGCTAGCCACTGTGCTAGAAGCTGAGAGTAACTAAGACAAATAATATATCACCTATGCATTTGAGGGGTTTAAAGTTTAATAGAAAAAGCCAGACATATAAATAGTGCTAAATGCGCTGTAGTAGACATATAAATATAGGACCTGAGGACACAAAGACAAAGTAATCAATCTTATCTAGATGAGTTAAGAATAGTTTCTTCAAAACCCTAAAAACTTCATAGGAAAACTACTCAAAATAATAGATCAGTTCAGTAAAGTAGCAGGATACAAAATCAACGCACAAAAGTCAGTAGCATTCCTCTATGCGAACACCCAATCTGAAGAAGAAGAAATTAAGAAATCCATCCCCTTCAAAATCGAAACCAAAAAAATCAAATATCTGGGAATAAATCTAACAAAAGACATAAAGGACTTATACAAAGAAAACTACAAAACTCTGTTGAAAGAAATAGAAGAAGACACAGAAGATGGAAAGGCATCCCTTGTTCATGGATTGGAAAGATTAACATTATCAAAATGGCAATCCTACCAAAAGCAATTTACAGATTTAATGCTATCCCAATAAAAATCTCAACGACATTCTTCAAAGAAATAGATCGACTACTGATGAAATTCATATGGAACCACAAAAAACCTCACATAGCTAAAGCCCTACTAGCTAAAAAGAAAGAAAACAGAGGAATTTCACTCCCTGATTTCAAATTATACTACAGAGCCATAATAATTAAGACAGCATGGTACTGGAACAAAAACAGACAGAAAGACCAATGGAACCGAATAGAATACCCAGAATTAAAGCCACATATCTATGAACAGCTAATCTTTGACAAAGAAGCAAAGAAAATGCAGTGGAACAAGGACAGTCTATTCAATAAATGGTGCTGGGAAAACTGGACAGCCACATGCAAAAAAATGAAGCTAGACTACTACCTCACACCCTGCACAAAAGTCAACTCAAAATGGATAAAGGACCTGGATGTAAGACCTGAAACCATAAAATGTATAGAAGAAAATATAGGCAAAACTCTACAC
>PVIJ01002539.1:118331-157811 GCA_004024925.1 Scalopus aquaticus | reverse complement strand
TTTGGTCATCTCAGTGCACAGGGCTTGGAGGAGTTTCCTCAGACCAGGGGTTCTCAAAGGAGCTGGGACCTGAAAATTCATTGTGGAGGCTTCGTGCTTCTTCTGAGTAGAAGTTGCGCGTGAACTTGTCACTGTTTCTCCTTCTGGTGAGGCACAGTGAGGGATGTGAGGCCTCAAGAAATGGCCTCAGAGATTCCCCGATTTTTCTGAAAACTTTTTCTGTTCCCCCTCCCTGTGCAGTGGGCCCGCGTGTCCCTCTGCAAGACTGTGCTGTGACTGCGCTCCACTGACCTGAAAATGAGCATAACAGCCGCTGGGCAGGAGCCCTGGGCACCGCCGCGCCTCGTCTCCGTGCCCGAGGCTCATCCTGCACGCGGGGAAGCTCAGGGGCACAGGCCCACGCAGACCCAGACACGCAGGGACACACACCTGCACAGGTCCCTGGGGGCGTGGCCGAGGGAGGAAGGGGGCTCCGACAGATGACCTGTGGGGTCTCTATTTACTGGGCTCAATGACACAGAGGTTTTGAAGGGAAACTTCCAGGGGAAAAAAGAAGGAAAAATGCCTTCTCTGAGCTGCCTGGTCATTCCCGGTGTTTGTTCTCTGCGTCTTCTTGTTTCTGGCTGTTGTGTAAGGGCTGACTACTGAGGAGCTGTGTGTTTCCCCAGGACAGAAAGGGAAAGGCCCTTTGGTCCTTGGGGCCCCCTGCCCCAGCCCCCGACTCTCCATCCAGGAGAGGGGGCCCCCTTTGCCATCAGCCGTGGTGTGGGGCCTGTGCCCATGGAAACAGTGGTCCCCGTGGCTCTTTGGTCCTTGGTGCCCAGGTTTTCCCTTCCCTTTTCTCCCTTTAGCCCTGTCAGACCTTGGGTGAGGGAGAAGGCTCGGGTGTGGTATATCCAGCTCCTTCTTTCTTCTAAATTTATTTTTATTTTAATTTTTAAATTTTTATTCATATCTTTTACATTACTGTGTATTCCCCATAGATTACCCACCACCAATTCACCCGTGAACTGTCACCATAGTCCCTTGTGCTCTTTTCTCCCCCATTTGAGCCCTTTCCCTCCCCCTCCCTTGCTGAATGTCTTTCTTATTTGATTCTCCTATAGTCCTGTTTCTAAATTTATTTTTAAGTGAGGTAATATTGGAGTGCTCCCATCAGGTGTGACCACCACAGTGCACCCACCACCAACTCGCCCATACTCCACCACTGCAGGCCACTGTGCTTCCTTCCCTTTTTGTTCTTCCCCCTCCCCCACTCTCTCCCCACTTTGGTGCTTCAGTTCTATAGTCAGCTATCAAGGGTTAGTTTTCAGCTTGTCTTTATCTGTCAATTTAGTACTTTTTATATCACATATTAGTGAAACCATCTGGCATTTATCTTTCTCCTGACTCAGTTAGCATTATCCCTTCCTGCTCCATCCATTTGCCGCCCATGGCCAGCCCCTTCTTTCGCAGAGCTGAAAGCTACAGCCCTGAGAACACAGGGCTCTTGCCCTTGCTCTAGGATTCAGAAAGCTGGAAACCTCTATTTATTCAGTTATTAGTAATATTAAGCGGTGTTGTTGAATGATTATAATCTTTTTTTACTATTTTTTTTATTGATTTTTGTATCTTTTACATTTTGTATTCCCCTTGGGTAACCCACCACCAATTCACCCGTGACCCATCTCCATGGTCCCTTGTGTCCTTTTCTACTCCATTTTGTGCCCTTATCCTCTCCCCGCCCCCCAGTGTCTCTCTCCTATTTGGTTTCCCTATTGTCCTGTTATAAGTGAAACCTGAATGATTATAATCTTGAATAGTATGTAAAATACCAACAAAACTCTAAAAAATAATTCCCAATCTCAATAAAGTTTTGAATCTACATCTTTCACCCTACTTACTTTATTTCAGATAGACAGGGTTCCAGAGAAGGGAAGTAATTTGCTCAGAGTTGCACAGCAATAAATTGCAGAACTCGAAGTCGGGTTTCTTAATATAGGTAACCTTTATAAAGTGGTTTTCCCAGTTTAGCGATGTTTTCCCATTCTAAATATTAAAATCCTTTCTCAAAATTGGCATGGTTTGCATGATAAATTGTTTCCCCCATTTACTTATCATTCATATAATTTTCATGCAATATTTTATACAGTTCTTACAATAACCTTATAATGTAATTCCTATGTCCCCCCTCCCATTTTTTAGAGTAAGAGAATGAATTTGAAAGGGGTTTTTGTACTTTCCTGAAGGCATATTGAAGGTAAAAGGCGAAGGTTGAGCTGGGCTTTCAATTGTTAGGCCAATTCTTTCGGGTCTCCAGACCCATCTCTCACCAAAGAGGCGGGGGCTGCACCCAGAACAACTGTTTGGCCTCCACTTCTTGTGCCCTGTGAGACAGGTTGTCTTCCTGGGCGGGGCAGACAATGTATAGATTATGCAGCTCAGCGGGGAGGACTGAGGCCTACTATGGTGGTGCAGAGCTTTTTTAGTGGCAGCTGATGGCAAAGCTCAAGCCAATTGAGCAGGCAGGTTGCAGAGAATGCAGCTGGAGCTCCTTGAGTAAGTAGGGCCACAGTGAGGGCCCAAAGTGCTCCCAGTCTCTACTCCGGCTCCCTCTGTTTCGATTCCCAAGAAAACCAACTTTGTAAAACTGTCTCCTTTTAGATAAACATGACTTCCTAGCCAGAAGAGACTGCCGAGGGCTGCTAGAGACACCCACTGCCCTTTCACTTGCCCCTGCTGCGTCGTGGCATAGCAGACTGTGAAAGTTCATCCCGAACAGAGTCATTCCCTCCTACTGAACCCTAAAACTCCAAACCCATAATTAGTCTTTTATGTATGTTATTTATTTCTGAAGGAGTTTGTCTTGGCATGGAGTCTACCCCCTCCAAAGAATACATGTCTCAACAAACAACTGCTGCTCCTCTTCACCTTGGTACTTGCTAGCTTGCTCACCCTGCCCCCACCCTGGCCTCTGGGCAGGCCACCTACATGGAAGAGTGGAACGGGCTCGGCTGCCTGCCTCTGACACATACCTGCTGCTCCACCAAAACCCACAAGGTGGGGATCCTCAGCCAGAGCCCAGACCAGTTCCTAGCCTATCACATGGAAAGAAGCCCTGGGTCTTCCCAGCTTCCCAGTCTTAGACCTGAGGAAAGCACCTCAGCCACCTCTTTGAAGTGTACCCTGAAATCCTGTATACCTTCCATAAGATGGGAGGGTCCTGGGAACACCTTGGGAATCCCAGCACTATCTGTGATGCAAGTTCCTCCTCAGCTCTCTCCCTCCATCACAGAAAGAGTCCTGTCTCTTTTTTATTTTATATATACTTTACATCATTCTTCCTTTTTGTACAATGCATGCTTTCTCCTCTCAGGTGTAGTCCCTATAAAATTCCCACCACCAATTCACCTGTGCACTGTCAACATAGTCCCTTATGCCCTTCCCTCCCCTGTTTTGATTCCTCTCCCTCCCCCTCCCCTGCAGAGTGTCTCCAATTAATAGTTGCCTGTTAATTTTGTTGTTTAATTTATTATAATTATTTTTTCCCTGTTTCTTTATTTGGTTCCCCTACATTCCTCCTATAAATGAAACCATCCGATATTTTTTTTTCTGGTTATTTCACTGAGCATAATCCCTTCCAGCTCCATCCATGTTGCTCAAATGGCATGCATTTATCTTTTTGATTGCTGAGTAATATTCCATTGTATATCCATACCCCATCTTCTTGATGCAGTCATCTATTTTTGGGCATTTGTGTTGTTTCCATATCTTGCCTAGTGTAACTAGTGCTTCAATAAACATAGGGGTGCAGATATCCTTCGAATTAACATTTTTGTATCTTTTGGGTAGATTCCTAGGAGTGGAATTGCTGGGTCATGTGGAAACTCCATTTTTAGTGGTTTGAGGAGGCTCCACACAGCTTTCCATTGTGGTTAGACCAGTTTGCATTCCCAAGGAGCCCTGTTTTTAATATCTTAAGTCTTGATGGAGTAGAAAAATGCAACATGTTACTTTAGGCTCTGGCACTAACTGATTGATGACTTTGGCTGATACTCTTTAATCTCTCCGGGCCTCAGTTTCTGCATGCATACGATGATCAGGTTGGTCTAGACGAGTCCTGAGAGTTGTTATTGCTAACTCTTGTGTGTATGTTTCAACTTTATGTCTGTTCCCGTTGGCAAATTCCCCAGTCCAGGCACCCTCCCGCCTCCCCTAAAAACTGACACCAACCTGCTTAGTGGTGGCCTCCACACTCCTATGGACACAATGACTGTAGCTGTCTTTTTAATATTCCACTTAATCCACATGTGGATTCTTCAGAACCTAAAGTTCTAGGCCATCTTCCTGACACTGTCATTCAGAGCTCTCCACACCCAGAGTTGTAGAAAGGCTCAGGAGATCTCCATTTGTGAAGCAGCCTGGATATTTTTGACTGAAGAAATGTCAAAATACAGTATCAAAAATTGTGGTACTTTTGAGCTACTTACCTTTAACAACTAAACATTTTAATACACATCACACAAATGCAATACAATATGTGTCATTCACAAGGTAACCACATGATTGATAAGGTCTGTACTGGAGGCCTCTTCTAAATGTAAGCTTCAACCTAATGCCTTTCTGACCTCCTCTCCCTTCTGCTCTCTCCACTACCCACAATGGACCTTGACAATGGACAAAAAAAATGGAGCGAATCCAACACTTCCCAAATTTGGGCAGTGCCCTTGAATTACCTAGGTGGTGCAGAGGTAGTCAACCAAGCATGGTCCCTAGGCTGGCATTTGGGGACACTGGATAAGCTCCCCTGACTTGTGTGTTCGTGTCCTGCTTGGACCGGCCAGATCTTTGGCTTGTATTGCTCCATAGCCACCTTGGCCCCTGGTGCCAGGCCAGCAGCCTGGCAGATTCTCAGGCAGTGTTGGTTTCATGGCTGAGGACCAGGGTGGAAATGTGTTTATAAGTCTGCCTGTGTTCTTGGTCTTTCCTCACTTCCTTCGGGGACACCACAGAACCTCAACAAAAAGTTACTCCAAACCTTTAAAACCATTTCCTTCCTTCTGTCGCTACCCAAATGATAGCATTTTCCCTGCCTCGCTTGTCCTCTCTACAGAACCCAGACCTGCTCTTGGGCTACCTCGCTTCTGTGTCAGCTCCTGTGTCAGCTCTATTTGTCCTTGCCCTGAGGGCTCCACAGACCCAATTAAAAGGAGACAGGGAGTATACTGGGTTACTTTTGTCTGATTTTCTTTGACCCACACTGCTTTCTTTGCTGCCCTGTGGGCACACAAATAGGTATTCAAATGAAACATGCCCAGACTTGAGAGTTAAGATCTTCGAGGAATTTCTCTGTTCCTGCTGCAGCGGGGAACCTAGGGTGAGATGTTTCCCTGCTTTGCACCTTGGTTACCTCATCTACAGAGCAGGCACCATAAAATAATGAAAGATTTAACTCTGATCTTGCTGGAAGATGGCACGTTGGCCTGCTCTCTGGCATTCCCCACTGGGTACCTGTAGCCCAGCACACTGGGTGGAAGTATGTCACGAATGATGAGAGATCCTCTTGGGAATAAGGGGCAGAACACTTGACTGAGGGTCAGAAGACCCAAAGTCAGGCCTCCTTCTGGTATTAGCTTGCTTTGTATCCTTACAAAAACTACACAAGTTTTTTTGGTGCCAATTTCTTCCACTGCAAAATAGGGCATTTATAGCATAATAGCTAAAAGCAGGGACTTCAAAAAAAATTCATTCATTTATTAAATTTTGTTTCTTGAGGTAATGTTGGTTGACAACACTGTAAGTTTTAAAGGTACAGATCCACATGTCTACAAAGGTATATTATCATACCACCCCTACCACCAAAGGCCCAATAATCCTCTACCATAGTCCATTGGGGTCCTTAACCCCTTTGAAAAGCAAAGGCTTTAAAGGCAGACAGACCTGGTTTGGAGCTGCAGCTCGACCACTTACTACCGGTGTGACCTAATCCAGTCATCAGAGGAAATACCTCTTGGTGTGTTTACTTTCTTCAGGGAAACTAAATGGGGACACTGACATTATCTACCTTAGAAGCTTATTCTGAGGATTAAATGAGATAGCAGAGCTAATGGACATAAGGAATTTAACCTGATGCCTGTCACATAGTAGGCACTATATAAGTATCAGCCCTTGGGGTTCCCTGGTGGCCAAGGAGTTAAGTCTCAGTGCTATCACCACAAGGGTCTGAAATTCCATCTCCAGCCAGGGAGCTTCCCACATGGCACAGCAGAGCTCTCCTGTCTTGCCAGCTGCTCCCCTCAACAGTGTATTTCAGTAGATCTGCCTGCTCTGCTCCCCACTCTGGTGAATCCTTTCACCCCTGGCCTACACCCCAGTTCTATGCCAAAAAAAAAGTACCAGCTCTTGCTACTACCACTATGAAGAAAAGAAGAACTTGGGGAGGACACTTGCTGGTCTAGCGATCTTTCACAGTTGCTAATGAGATAAATGTGAGGAAAGGGTTTTGAAAGATAAAAGCACTTTTCAAACATGAGGTGGGTTTGAAATGAAGGCAAGATGTTGGCACCTTCTCACTTAGTGCCAAGAACTTGAGCTTGAGTGTATGTTGCTCAGTGCCGGTGTGAGTGGCTATTGCCTTCCTCTCCCACCCACCCACCCTTGCCACTATAATGATTTGCTCTTTCCTGCAGGTTGAATTGGAAGAGGGATTAAACATCTTGACCATCATCCCCTTACCAAAGCTACTTCTACCCCAAAGCAGAGGCACGTCTCAAATAAGCAGCTGATGTCCAGGCCCAGACTACACTTTGCACTTGCCCTGCTGGTCTGGCTCTTAGGCTCCAGTGGCCAGGCATCCGGGTGCTCCATTTCAGGTTTTGAAGTGTGCTAGAGCCCAAGGGTACTGTGAGAACTCACAGCTTTGAGCAGACTTCTGCATACGAAGACACGCAGTTGCATAGTGGCCATTGAGCAAATGCAGACTAGCTGAAGGAAGGGCATGTGTGAGTGGGTGTGGGCTTCCTTTTCATGTCATCTCAAGAGGAGTGACCATCTTTATTTGCTCTTTTTAGGACAATATTTAGATTCTACATGCCAGGTCTCTTATATTACCTCACTTAGTCTTCAGAAAACAAACATTTAGTTGGTACTATAATATCCATTTTCTAAATGTGGAAACTGAGGCCTGGAGGTGTGAAGGAAATTTGTCAAGGTCAACCAAGTAGATGATTTTGTTCTTAAACCCACAGCTGTCTGACTTTGGAGGCTGCATCCTTAACCTGCACATAACAGAAAGACTGCTTCATCCAGAACCTTCTTGTACAGGTCGCACCCTGTTTCCAAGGAGGACAAGCTGAGGCTTAAGGAAATTTCTTAGATAGGAAGCAGGTTGCCAACCACTGTGATATCTTCTGGCCTACAAGGATTTCTTATTTCCTTCCTCAACTCTTTCCTTCATTTCTCTCTCCTTTCTCCAAAAAAGGGCAGTATCCCTGGAAAAGGCATTTTAGATTGAAAAATGAGCTCAGCTGGTGTTTCTCAGTTCCTCGCTCTGCCCTCTTTTCCTCTCCCTCTCTCCCTCTGCTCTGACAAGGAGTCCAAGGGTGCTACGGATTGTCAACAGATTTCTGCTCAGAGATGGAATATGGCTAATCTCAAGAGTGAGATTTCCTCTGGGCACTGATATTTCATGAAGCCATAGCAGGAGGCCCTCAACTGTGGAGCCAACATTAGTGTTTGGCTCAACTGGAGCATTTAAGCCTATGGAGCCTGGCAGCCAGCCATCCCTAGACTTATTACCTTGTCATCTGTCCCAATGTGGCATCCAAGGTTTCCTTTCTTTCTAATGCCAAACTGAAAGTTTAGGGAGAGCTGCTTCTGGAGACAGAATGGTCTGCTGTCTCCTTGGAGTGTCTACTGAAAGGAGCTACCCAAACTGGCTGCCCCTTTAAAAGTGCTCTCAAAGCCAAAGGTGGGCCCTATCCAGTTCTGGTCTCAGGGTATGAAGGGGCTCATTAGTTCAGCATTTGTTTCTTGTTTTGGCTCTGCAAAAGCCCTGATGCTTCCTGAAAGCAGAGCTTAGAAAATTAGCCATCTGACCCCTGCTATTCTCCCTCCAGGTTTGACAGACCATTGGAACAGCCAAGTGTGTTCACAGAGGGTGTGTACACTTGTTAACCCTAGTAGGGGGTAGCTGGTGAGCTCTAGACACCATTGTCAATCCGGTTGCACACTCATTCCTGCCCCATGTTCTCAGAGTTCCTTTCCCAATCTCACAGCTGCTCAGGATAAGCCCCCCCAGCCACAATCTAGAGGTTGCAAGGCAGAGATGCTAAAATGGTGAGGAGTCAGAGGGTGGACAGATCATAATGAAGGAGGAGACCCAAGGCCTGTCTCTACGCAAGTCTGTGGGTCTCAGTGTTGCACCTGTAAACAAGAGGATCATTGATGGGCTTTTGCTTAATGTCTCTGGATGCCTAGTGATATGGGGCAGGGAGCTTGGGGGTGTGCGGAAACTCAAGACCATGGGATAGATCCAAATTGGGAGGCACTGTCCAAAAGTTCAGGAGTGCCAGGTCCGTACTGCCATTGCTGAACTGCGCACTGATACAGCAGCCCTGAGGCAGATGAGCGTGGCTAAGAGGCCACTTGGGACTTGGCTAATGTCCAAGAAGAAAGAAGTCAAAGTAAATGGCTTAAGAGACAGAGAGAGAAAAACAGGTCTGTGGTGGGGCAGGGTGATCTCAGGGACTTTTCCATGGAGCCCTAGGGCGGACAGATCCTGAAGGGTGAAGGCAACAGAAGAGATCTGAGAACAGCAGTCTTACCAGAGGTCAGTCAAACATCACGGTGCAGTGGAAGGAGCTCTAGGTTAGGAGGACAAAGATGGGCGTTTTAGCCCTGGTCCTGCTCAGAGACAGGAGTATGAGAGACAGACATTCTGTGTGTCTGTTAATTGTTTGAGTCCTCTGAGCCTCTATTTCTCATCTGTGATTTTTTAAAGTTTTCTTGTGGAGTTATTAACATAAGAATACATGGCACATATTTTAAGTATGCAATTTGACTGGCTTTGACATTTGTACATACTTGTGAAATCATCACGATTATCAAAGTAATGGACATACCCATTGTTCCCAACCAACTTCCCACCTTTTTCACTCCTAAGCAGCCACTAATATGCTTCCCGTCACTATAGATTAGTCTGTATTTTTCTAGAGTCTTACGTAATTGGAGTTGTACAATTTGTTTTTTTTTTTTTTTTTTTTGCAGACTCTGGCTTTTTTCACTCAACATAATTTTTTTGAGATTCATCCATGTTGTTTCATGTATCAATTACTCATTTGTTCACCCTCCCTCCCTCTTTCTCTCCCTCCTCCTTCCCTCCCTCCCTCCTTCCTTCTTTCCTTCTTTCCAATTTCTTCCATTCTTTCTTTTGGGGAGGTGTTGAATTTTGTTAACATGTAACAGTCTTTAAAACATGAGTAAATTTTAAAAAACAAGTTATGTTATGTACTACATATAATGTCTGACAAAACCTACATAGATATGTGGGTAAAGAAAAATATGGAAGAATACTTACCAAGATAAAAACACTTATCTCCAAGTGATTGGAATTGCAGAGTTTTTTTTTAACCTTGTTTCTGTTTCCTAATTTTTCAAGTGTGAAAATATGTAGGTCTTTTTTAAAAAAGACTTATTGTTATTTATTTATGCATACAAGAACTGGGGCATAGGCCAGAGGTGTAGGGAGTGAGAAGTTTCACCAGAGACTGAGTGGGGAACAGAGCAGGCATATTGACTGAAATACACTGCTGAGGGGAGCAACGGGTGAGACAGGAGAGGTCTGCTGCTCCACGTGGGTTCACTCCCTGGCCGGGGATCAAACTCATGCAGCAGTGGCTGGTGATAGCTTGATAGTGCTGAGACTTAACCCCTTGCACCACCTAGGAGTCCCTGTAGCTCTTTTTAAAAAGTAGGAAACTAAACAGTGGTTGACATACAATCAACGGCCCATATTTAAAGTACACAATTTATATTATATGTATGCACCATGATGGCATCACTATATTCAAGATAATGTGCATATCTATCATCCTCAAACATTCTCTTCCTATCCAGAGGCAACCATTGTTCTTCTCCATAACTGCAGATTAGTTTGTATTTTCTAGGATTTTATATAAATGGAGTAAATAGTGGTTTGTTTTTTTTTTAAGATTTATTTATTTATGCATACAAGCTGGGGTACAGGCCAGAGGTGTAGGGCGGCGAGAGGGTTCACCAGAGACAGAGTGGGGAGCAGAACAGACAGATCCACGGAAATACACTGCTGAGGGGAGCAGTGGGCGAGGCAGGAGAGGTCTGCCACGCCATGTCGGAATCTCCCCGGCCGGGTGTCGAACTCATCGCCACTGCTGACAGCTCCACAGCGCAGTGCTTAACTGCTGTGCCACCGGGGAGGCCCAGTTTTGTTTTGTTTTGTTTTTTAGTCTGGCTTCTTACACTCATAATTGTTTTGAGATCCATCTAAGTTGTTGCATGTATCAATAGCTCATTCCTTTTTATTATTGTGTAGTATTTCTTGGAATGGATATCTCAGAATGTGTTTATCCTTTCACATGTTGACCAAATGGATGCTTAGGTTGTTTCTAATTTTTTACTATTACAAATAGAGTTGCTAAGAACATTTATGTACAAATCTTGGTGTGGACATGTGGTTTCATTTCTTTTGGGTTATTGATCATTGTAACCTTAACCAGTTGCGGAACTTCTAAACTTTTTTCCAAAATGATTGCATGATTTTACATTCCTGGCAACCATGCAATTGGGAGCTTGGGCTGCTTCAAATTCTCACCAACAATCAGTATGGTCAGTTTTTAAAATATTTAGATGTCTTAATAGGTGTATAGTGGTATCTAATAGAGCTTTTTTTAAATTGAGATGACATTGGTTTATAACATTGCATAACTTTCAAGTCTACAGCTTCGTCTTTGATATCTGTATATAATGCGTTATGATCACCACCGAAAGTCTAGTTTCCATCCACCTCCATACCATTGAACCTTTTTACCTGTTTTTACCACCCTTTTCCTCCTTTCTGATAACCACCATTTTGTTGTCATAATCAAAGAATGTTTTTGTTTTGTTTGTTCACTTGCTTGTTTATCAGTCACATGTGAATGAAATCATATGGTATTTGACTTTCTATATCTAAATTATTTCACTTAACTAATTCTCTCAAGGTTGATCCAGGTTGCTGCACATGACAAGATTACATCATGTTTATAGCTGAGTAGTATTCTGTTGAGTACATATACCATGTCTTTATCCATTCACTCATTGATGAACATTTAGGTTGTTTTCATTGGGTTTTAGGTTGTATTTTCCTAGTGACTAATGATATTGTGCATCATTTCATGTATTTATTTACCATCCACCTATCTTCTTTAGTGAACTATGAGTTCAAATTTTTCACTCGTTTTTAATTGTTTTTTTTTTTGTCCTTATTTTTGAGTTTAGAAAGTCAACACAGGTTCTCTGGATATTAATCCTCCTTTATGAGATATATGATGGGCAAATATTTTCTTCCAGTGTGTAGCTTGTATTTTAGTGCTCTTGAAAGTATATTTGGAAAAAAAAAGAAAATGTATTTGGAGACTAAGTTTTACAATTTTGATGAAGTAAATTTTATGTATTCTTATACTTTGCACTCTTTATGTTCTATTTAGAAATCTTTGCCTCATTCAAGGTCACTAAGATTTTTCTTCTATGTCTTCTAGAAGCTTTATAGTTTTAGTTCTTTGTTTAGATTTATGGTACATATTGAGTTAATTTTAGATATGGTGTGAGGTAATTGTTCAACTTCACTCTTTTCAATGTGGATGTCCAGTTGATCCAGTAGCGTTTGTTAAAGAATATTCTTTCCCTAATGAACTGTTTTGACATTTGCTGAAAGTCAGCCAGCCATGTATGTGTGGGCCCACTTCTAGATTGTCTATTCTAGTCCATTGATCTGTATGACTATCTTTATGCCAATATCACAATGTCTTGAGTACCATAAATTTATGGTAAGTCTTGAAATCAAGTCATCATAAGTTTTCCAACTTAGTTCTTCATTGTCAAAATTATTTTTGCAATTCTATATCCTTTCCATTCACACATAAATTTGAGAATCAGCTTGCCAAATTCTATAAAAATAACCTTGACTTAGATTTTGATTGGCCTTCATTTTATTAATAGAACAGTTTAGGAAGAATTGATATCTTAACAATGTTGAGTCTTCTCACTCATGAACAAAATATATCCTTCCATTTATTTAGGTATTCTTTAATTTCTCACATCAACATTTTGTACTTTTCAAAGTAGAAGTCTTATACATATTTTTGTCATATTTATTCATAAATATTTCACGATTCTGTGATAAATTTCTAATAAAATTGTGAATGATATTTTATTTCAATTTTTAGTCATTTTTAATATATAGAAATATCATTGTTTTTTTTTAATATTGACTTTGTCTCCCGTGAGCCTATTTAAACTCAATCATTAGTCCTAGCAGGTTTTATTTTGAATTTTCTAGATAGACACTCATTTCTATAAACAGATAATTTTACTTCTTATTTCTAATATGTATATCTCTTATTTCTTCTTCTTGTGTTATCATACTGTTGCGATTCTCCAATGCGATGCTAAATAGAAATAGCAAGAGAAAACATCTTTGTGTTGTTTTTAATCCCTGGGGCAAAGATTTTAGTCTATCCTTATTAAGTATGATGTTAGCTATATGCTTTTCATTCTTTGTCTTTCCATTCTTTGTCTAGTTTGCTGAGAGGATTATTTTTTATCTTGCATGGACATTGAATTTTATCAAATGCTTTTCCTGAATCTATGGAGATAATTATATGGGATAAAAAAATTTGTACTCTGCATCAATTGATTTTTGGATGTTGAACTAACTGTATTTCTTGGATGAATACTACGTGGTCCTGATGTTTTGATTTTTTTGTAATCTGTTGGATTCAATTATGTTGTTAAGGGTTTTACAACTGTGTTTATGAAAGATATTAATCTGTATTAATATCTGTATTGGGTTTTTTGTGATGCCTTTATTTGTTTTGGGCATTAAGCATTAAGGTACTAATAGACTCCTAGAATGAGTTGGAATATGTTCCTTCCTCTTCTATTTTTTGGAAGAGTTGATGTAAGACTGGTATTCTTTCTTTTCTTTTTTTAAGATTTATTTATTTATGCATACAAGCTGGGGTGTAGGCCAGAGGTGTGGGGTGGTGAGAGGATTCACCAGAGACAGAGTGGAGAGCAGAACAGGCAGATAGATTGAAGTACACTGCTGAGGGGAGCAGCGGGTGAGGCAGGAGAGGTCTGCTGCGGCATGTGGGAATCTCCCTGGCTGGGTATCGAATTCGTGCTGCAGTGGCTCTGGATAGCTTCATAGTGCTGCACTTAACCCCTTGTGCCACCAGGGAGGCCCAAGACTGGTATTATTTCTTACATATTTTGAATTCAACAGTGACGCCATCTTGGATACCCCCTCAGTGATTCTTGAGGACTCTGTCATTTATAATATTCTGTACTTTTAACAAAGTCCTTGTCATCAATCTTCTTGTTTTAAATGTATGTGTTTTTCTTTTTGTCTTCTTAGTTCTTCTCTTTCTTTCTCATACCCTTTTTCAGGTGAATGTCTAATAATCTGAGTAGGTTGATGGCGGGCCAGCCCCCTCAAAGAAGGCTGAGGGAGCCATTTTAATTCATAGTCCTCCTAAGCACTGATGGCTTTTGATTCAAGAACCACCTATAATATACCTTAGTTACTGAAATAAAAACTGACCATTGCCCTAAACTAGTTGTTGCCAATTCAGTGGGTCATAGGTTGTGAAATAAAGTCCAATCACCCCTGAAAGACTGGAGCAGGAGCTAGAGAACTTCATTTTCAAATTCGATGTGGATACTCTTGTCAATCTCACTGGGCCTCAGTCTGACCATTTGTAAACTAGGAAACGGAAACCCAGATCTTCTGATTCCAAAATTGGAAGTAAATAAATAATAACAGCAGAAAGGAAGAGGCCAAAAAACCTAATAAGGGGGTAATAAGACAACTTATTTTTCAATGATTATTTGACTTTACAAATTTTGACAATGAGAAATTAGTAGTCCACTAAAGTAGGCATGTGTTGAGACAAAGCATTGGAAATTAAAAATGGGATATGTTTAAATGTCTAGTGCTTGGAAAAAAATGTTTCCCAGTATTGCTGTGCCAACCCAGAAAAACACCACCGCTTGGAAAAAAAAAAACACTGGCAAGATCAAATATGAAAATACTTTTGGAATGTTTTTTAGTAATTCAAGATTTTTATTATTTGCTTTCAGCATAATTGAAATTAATATTTCATTTATGTAATTTTATATATAATTTATGATACTTTTACTTATATTTCAGATGTGTAATATATATTTATAAAATTTTATTTTTGTTTTTTTTAACCTATAAAGACATGCTGCAAATATGGAGTAGACTTCTAGACACAATAAATGGATGGTGAGTAGCTACAAAGCAAAAGAGGCTGAGAACTGGAAGAAAGAGCTTCTCAATATAGTATTTGTCAGAAAATGAGGGAATGTTTGAAATCAGCATCCCTGAACAAAAATATTTCATCTATTCACTGGAAAAATAACTCCCTTAACTCTGGGACTTGCACAAAGCTAGGGAAATAGTTAATAAATGAAGCTCAGCTGGAGGTTACTCTCCAGTCAGCCACAAAGAGAATGGCGGTCAGGCCACCTCAGTCCCCAAGGAAGACCAGGGTGTTGCATTTCTCCTCTCTGGAGTTCAATGACTGACTACCTCCATTTGGCTCCTTTTAAATTTGCTCCACCAATATTTTTAGTTATGTGACTAATGTGTGCTAATCATTTGGCTATATGTGTCAACATATAATCAGCATGGTCCTGAGCTGCCTGCTACCTACCCCATGCCTTACCTATGTCATTACAACCACCCTCATTTTTCCTAATTAGGATTATTCTCTTTACCATGTTCTTAGAAGAAGAGAGGAGGAGGAGATAGGGCAGAAGCAGAAGGATATTTCTGGCAACAAGATCTCCAATTCATAGTGCCATTGTGTCTACTTAGCATAGGGTAAACCAACCAGTTAGATAGCTAAGCCTCAAAACATGGTCTCCTAATCCCATTTGCTATTCTTTTATTATACTTTGTAACTTGTCAGGAAGCAGAGGTTCTTGAATAGAGCCATGTCTACCCCCATGCCACACCCCCCTTCACCTATATCTTTAATTTACCGCTCCTTCAGTTTTGATCCTACTAGTCTTTGCTCCATCATTTCCTCATTTTTTTTTTTTGTAGTTCCCCACAACAAGAATATGTGAAATTAGGTAATTCATTTGAAGAATTTAGCTCTTAGAGTGCCTACTCCCCCTTTTCCAACTCAGGGGGAAAGCTCACAGAGGTTGGCTTTTAGTAGCCAATGAATGAAAAATCTAGTCTTACATTTGAGTTCTTTTCTGAGCAGTCTCCCTGTATTTCAAAGATATTAGCCTGGGTAAGGAGCCAGGGCACTAATTGGGCACTTGAGTGAAAAGACTTGGAGCATAAGAAATCTTGAGGCCCAGGGCAGAGTTAGAAAGGCCAGAATTCTGCTCTTGTATTGCCCAGGCACAACAGAAGCCCAACTAACTGTGGAGGCTTAGAGAAGGAAAATAGGTGCTGCAATGAATACAGACATTGTGTTCACTTCAGCTATAGGCCTCTCTGGGAGTCCTAAACTCACTTGAGGGTAGTTGTTGAGACTGAAGAGAACTCTGGGGACTACTGAATGAAAGATGTGGATGGTGAGTTTATGTATAGACCATTCTCAAAATCCTAGGGCTCTGTTGGACAGAAATCTTATGAGTCAGAAATCAGGCACATACTTAGCATTAATGCAGCTATAGGGTGAAAATAATTTCCTTTGCCTGATGTAAAGTTTATGTGCTGCCACCTCTGATTTTGTTAAGTCAGTTTAGAAAGATAGTCCTCTATATATCTTGTTAAAACTACTTTTCACCTTTCCTAACTGTTTCTCCATCTCAACTGCTTCATTGAAATCTCTATATCTTCCTCATATGAGAACAAGGGCACTGTGGGGAAAAACAAAAATGTCCTAGCATTTAGTCCAAGGACTGTCAAGAGTACTGGAAAACCTTTACTTACTCTTTGTATTTTTTCAGAAAAAATGAACTAAGTACAGGAAATGTAATGGGTAACCAATAGTACTCATTTATCATTAACATGGTTATAATTATGATCATTATTATGGATATTGCTTTTTAAAAACTGTCATCCCTCGATTTTTTTCTTCTAATAAATTTCTTTTGCTAGCCTTTGTCCAATTCTTTAAATATTTTCCCTTACATCATGCTTTCTTTCTAGTCATTGATATAGTTATTAGATTATCTTTCTCTCCCTTTAATATCGCAAATTTTCTCTCATATGAAATGTCTGCTTCTATGAAAATATTTAAATAGAAGATTTTGCACTGATAAAGGGAAAAGACTTGGAGCACAAGAAATCTTGAGGCCCAGGGTAGAGCTAGAAAGGCCAGAATTCTATCAGGAATACATAACTCTCATCAACATTTATGCACCAAAGGAAGAAGCATCAAATATATAAGGCAGGTATAAACAGACCAAAATAGAAACATCAACAGCAACACAATAGTAGTAAGGAAAATCGAGATAGAAACAACAGCCCTAAATTAGAAATTAGACCAGATGGATTTTATAGAGATTTATAGGGCAGTCCACCCCTCCAAAAGCTGAGTATACATTCTTCTCAAGTGCACATGGAACATTTTTTAGAATAGAGCACATATTGAGCAATAAAATAAGTGTCAATAAATTTATGAAGACTGAAATCATTTCAAGTATCTTCTCTGACCACAATGGCATGAAACTAGAAATCAACCACAGAAAGAAAATGGGAAACAGCTCAAATATGTGGAGATTAAACATGTTACTGAATGACTAACATGTCAATGAGTAAAATCAAGGGAAAAATTTTAAAAATACTTGGTAAAAGCCAAAATGAAGACACAAGCTATCAGAACCTGTGGGACACAGCAAGGGCAGTGCTAGGAAGGAAATTTATAGCAATACAGACCCATATTAAGAAAAAAGAAAGACCTGAAATAAATAATCTAATTTCACACCATAACAATCTATTAAAACAAGAACAATTTAAAAGAAAAGCAGTTCAAGAAAAGAAACAGTAAAAATTAGAACAGACATAAATGAAACTGAAAAAAGACAGTCCAAAAGATCAGTGAAACTAAGAGGTGGTTCTTTGAAAAGACAGACAAAATAGACACAACTCTAGCTAGACTCACTCACCAGGAAAAAGGAAAGAAAACTCATAGATAGAATCAAAAATGAAAGATGAGAAGTTACAATGAACATCTCAGAAATACAGAGGTTCATGAGATCAATATGAATATCTTTGTGCCAATAAATTGGGTAATCTAGAAGAAATGCATAAATTCATAGAATCATACAACCATCCAAGTTTAGAAGAAATAGAAAACTGGAACAGCTCAAATACAAGTAAAGAAATTGAAACAGCAATCAAGTTACCCAAAACACAAAAGCCCAGAGCCAGATGGTTTCACTAGTGAGTTCTACCAAACCATCAAAGGAGAAGCAATACCTATCCCCCTCAAACTCTACCAAAGGATTGAAGAAGAGTGAAATTTCCACATGTGTGATGAGACCCACATCACTATGATATCAAAATCAGAAAAGATCATCAAAAAGAAAGAAAACTATAAACTAGTATCCCTGATGAATGCAGATACAAAGTCCTCAACAAAACCCTAGCAAACTGAATCCAACAATGCATTAAAAGGATCATATATCATGACCAAGTAAGTAAGATTTGTTCCAGGTATGCAAAGATGACTCAACATCCACAAATTAATCAATGAAATTCACCACATCAGCAAAAGGAAAGATAAAAATTATATTATTATTTTAACTGATACAGAGAAAGCATATGACAAGATTCAATATCCACTTATGGTAACAATTCTGAAAAAAAAAAAGGGAATAGAAGGAGCATATCTCAACATAATAAAGGCCTTATCTCAGTAGCCCTCAGCTAGCATCATACTTAATGGTGAAAAACTGAAGATTTTCCTCTAAGATCAAGGATGTCCACTTTTAGCAATAATATTCAATGTAGTACTCTTATATCAAACCATGGGATTTATAGGTTTTATTATCCTATTTATAAAAACATGTTCCCTATTTTAATGTGAAATTTTTGAAGCTGAGAATCACATGTCACTCATTAGCATCTTCAATCCCTTTAGGATAGCCATGGATCTGGGCAAGAGCATGTTAATTGTGAATAAATGAGTATCATGTATGGGTGGGAGATTTTAAAAATTATGCATTTGGCATTAAAACCTTTATCAAAGTACTTCTCCCCATTTCTTTCATGAAATATGGCTAAAAATGTTGGACATTATATATGAAACAAATATGAAGAAGGCTGAAATGTAGAGAGTAGAAGCTGATGGGCTAGGGACCCTAGACCCTGAGAAACATGGTGGTTAATTACTTGGATTTTCTTTTTGCTTCGTGTATCCTAGGTCTGGAGCTGAAGATACCAGCAACCTAGGCACAAACAGGAAATGACAGAATAACCCTCAAGAATTCTGTATTTTTCTAGCGAAAAGACCATGAAACCATGAAAGGTCTAGCCTACCAAGATAGAAAACTTTAAGAGAATGACCATTCTACACGAGGGGGTAAAAAAATGCATCTTATCTGATTTTTACTGGCAAAGAGCTAGTGGAGAACCTAGACTTCCATGCTTACCCAACTGTAAAAAGGTACCTCATCCTGCCCTACCTTCAGGCTGAGGCAGTGTCAGAGCAGAGTAGGGAACCAAGAATGTCATCCCCTCTCAGTGGCAACAAGGCCTGCTGTTGTCTTGTGGTGTCACTGGAAACCACGCAGGGAGCCTGCATGTTTACCCTTGCCAGACTATAACCTCCAACTCTCTTTCCATTCCTGGAGAGGTGCCATGTGGTATAAGTGAATGCCAAATAGCACTAAAACTTCCACCATTCCTCAGTACAGCAACATACTGCTCAGTTGAAGCAACATAGGAAATAGTAACTGGGGACCCCTATGTCTCTCAGTCAGGAAGGAATCAGAAGTTTATTTGGGGATCTTGACCAGCCACCCCTGTTCAGTAGTAACAAGGCACCCTTTCTTCTCAAACTGTCAATGGAGGCTCAGCAGGGAACCTGGACTTCCATCATCCATATCTTCTATCCCCCTTATTGCTTCCATCCCATCTAGCAATAATGAGACGGTGCCTCATTGGCACAGTGTTATCATGGCCCACTGAAACACAAGATTCAAATAAGACCTGGAGTCTCAAAACACAATATCTAAATACAATCTTTTCACAATAAAGACTAGGAAAATCTCAATTTCATTGAGAAAAAACAATCCACTGACACCAACACCAGGAAAAAACAGAAGGTGGAATTATTTGACAAGGATTTTAAAATAGTCATCATAAAAATGCTTCAATAGGTAATGATAGTCATACTTGAAGCAAATGAAAAAATACTAAATCTCATAAAACAAATATAAGGTAGAAAAAAAAAACAAATGAAAATCTTAGAACTGAAAAATGCAATAATTAAAATAGTAATAATAATAATAACAGCAACCTAACCAAATAGGTGACACAACAGAATGGAGAGAACAGGGGAAAGAATCAGTGAACTTGAAAATGGAGAAATAGAAATTATTGAATTTACACAGCAGAGTCAATAAATTTTAAAAAATTAACAAAGATATAACATTCCTGTCATCAGGAGTACTGGATGGAGAGGAGAAAGGTGGGGGCAGAAAAAGGACTTAAGGAAACAATAACTGGAAACTCCCTAAATTTGGCGAAAGACAAACCTACCATGTCAAGGAGTCATATCACACCTACCATATCAGTGAATCTCAAAGAGGGTTAACTAAAAAAATTTATGGAAAGACACCTCATAGTCAAATGTCTGAAATCTGAACACACACACACACACACACACACACACACACACACACACACACACCATGAAATCAATGAGAGAGAAATGACACCTTAACTACAGGGAAAAGGGTTTAGATGACAACGAATTTCTCTTCAGAAACCACGGAAGGCAGAAGGAAGAAGTGGCACATTTTCAAGCACTGAAAGAAAAGAACTGTCAAACTAGAATTGCATATTCAGTGAAAATATCTTTCAGTAATGAAGGGAGAAATGAAGACTTTCCCAGATGATGGAAAACTAAGAGAATTTGTCATCAGCAGACCTATCTTAAAAGAATGAATGGTCAGAGGCCTTTGCATAAAGATGGCACTAAAAGTAAAGAAGAGGTGCGGCAGACCTCTCCTGCCTCACCCGCTGCTCCCCTCAGCAGTGTATTTCTGATCTGCCTGTTCTGCTGCCCGCTCTGTCTCTGGTGAACCCTCTCGCCGCCCCGCGCCTCTGGCCTGTGCCCCAGCTTGTATACATAAAAAAAAAAAAAGTTTCTTTAAAAGTAAAGAAGAAAGCTCCTGCCCCTCTCAAAGCTGAAGCCAAAGTAAAAGCTTTGCAGGCCAAGAAAGAAGGCTGAAATGTATCCATAGCCACAAGACAAAGAAGATCTACACATCACCTACCTTCTGGAGGCCCAAAACACTGTGACTCCAAAGGCAACCCAAATTTCCTTGGAAGAGAGCTCCCAGAAAACAAACTAGACCCCTATGCCATCATCAATTTCCCTCTGACCACTGAATCAGTCACGAAGAAGATAGAAGACAACGGCACACTTGTGTTCATTGTGGATGCAAGGCCGGCAGGCACCAGATCAAACAGACTGTGAAAAAGTTTTATGACATTGATGTGGTCAAGGTCAACACCCTGGTGGAGAGAAGAAGGCATATGTTTGACTGGCTTCTGACTATGATGCTTTGGATGTTGTCCAAAAAATTGAGATCATCTAAACTGAATACAGCTGGCTAATTCTAAATATAATGTTTTTCACCATCAAAAAAAAAAAAAAGAATGGCCAAAGGGAGTTCTCTAAACAGAAAGGAAACAACAAAGGAAGGAGTCTTGAAACATCAAGAAGGGAGAAAAAATAGTGAAAAGAGTAAAATTATAAGTAAATGCACTAGGCTTTACTTCTCTTAAATTTTACCGTTGAAATAAAAACCATGAGTCCAATGTGGTTATCAATGTATATAGAAGAAATGTTTAAGACAAATATAAATGAAGAGAGTAAAATGACATAAGGAAGGTTAGGTTTTTACACTCCACTCAAATTAGTGAAATGTCAATAACAGTAAACTGGTAAGTTATATACATGTAATAGGACAACTACTAAAAAATATACAAAAAAATACTCAAAAGCACCATAAATAAATCAAAATGGAATTCTAAAAAAAATGTTAAAGTTACCTCTAAGCAAGTAAGGAAAAGGAAATACAGAAAGAAAATGCAGGGAACTAACAGAAAATAAAAATAAAATGGTTCTAAAATATCAATGATTATGTCTATTGCAAATGGTCTAAATACATCAACTTATAGAGTTTGGCAGAGTAGGTAGGGAAAAAAGTCCCAATTATATGCTGTATACAAGAAAGGCACGTCAAATACAAATCTCCAGGGTATTATGATGGGTGACTACAGCCAGTTCAAAAGGTCACATACTGTATGACTCCATTTATATAACTTCCTTGAGATACTATTATAGAGACGGAAAACAAATTTGTGGTGACTGGGAGATAGGGATGGTAGGGCAAAGAACTAGGTGTGACTCTGAAGGAGTAACACAAAGAAGATCTTTTTGTTGATGGAATATTTCTGTATCTTCATTGCAGTGGTGGCTACATGATTCTACCTATATGGTAGAATGATATAGAAGTACACACATGTGTTGGACCAATGTCATTTTCCTGGTTTAATATTGTAGTATAGTTACGTAAGCTATAACCATTGGGAGAAACTAGGTGAAGGCTTCATGGTCTCTCTCCGGACTATCTTGGCTTATTTCCTTTGAATATATAATTTCAAAAATTGAAAGTTAAAAAAAAAGATTGTTTTTTAAAAATATCTCTCTATATATATATATGTATATATATTATATTGTGTATATGTATTATATATAATATATATTATTATAATATATATCATATATTATTATAATATATATTATATATGTTTATATATATATATATATATATATATATATATATATATTGGACCTCCCCGGTGGCGCAAGGGGTTAAGTCTCAGCACAGCCACTGCAGCACGAGTCCAATCCCCTGCCAGGGAGCTTCCCACATATGGTGCAGCAGACCTCTCCTGTCTCGCCCACTTCTCCTCTCAGCAGTGTATTTCAGTCAGTCCACCTGCTCTGCACCCCACTTTGTCTCTGGTGAATCCCCTCACTCCCGCCCCCCACATCTCTGGCCTACACCCTAGCTCTTGTATGCATAAATAAGTAAATCTTTAAAAAAATAAAAAATCTATAAAAAATAATCTACAGCTAACACCGTACTTAGACATGAGAAACTTGCAACTTTCCCACTAAGAGCAAGTATAGGGAAGGATGTTTCCTCTCACCGCTCCTTTTCAGCATCAAGCTGAATGCATGTGGGCAAAAGGAAATAAAATGTATACAGATTTGAAGGAAGACAACATAACAATGTCTTTGTTCACAGGTGACATGATCATCTATATAAAAAATCTGAAAGAATCAACAAAAAAAAATCTCATGGAACTAGTAAGTGATTACAACAAGGTTGCAGGGTATAAGGTTAATATACAAAACTTAATCATTTTCCCATATGTCAGCAATGAGCAAGTGGAATTTGAAATTACAAAACAAATACCAGTTACATTAATACTTCCACACTTATGTGTAAATCTAACAAAATATATATAAACTCTATATGAGAAAAACTATAAAACTTGATGAATGAAATCAAAGATGAACTAAATAAATGGAGAGATATTTTATGTTCATGGATAAGAATACTCAATAGATTCTTATCTATGGGATTGAATGCAATCCCGATCAAAATCACTCTCAGTTATTTTGTAATTATTGACAAACTTATGGTAAAGTTTACATGGAAAAGTAAAAGACCCCAAATAGCCAAAACAGTATTGGAGGAGAAGAACAAAATTGGAGGACTGTCGCTACCCAACTTGAATGCTTACTATAAAGGTACAATATTCAAGATGGTGTGGTCTTAGTGAAAGAAAAGGCAAACAGATAAATGGAATAGAATAGAGCCAAGAAATAAACCCACATAAATATCATCAACTGATCTTTGACAAAGAAGCAAAGGCTACAATGGAGCATAATTTTTCAACAAATGGTGCTAGAAAGTGGACACCTATATGCAAAAAAAATGAATTTAGGTATATCACAAAATGTTCTTCCAAATAACAAGAGATGCTACTCAAAAAAAATGGAGTAAAAAACACAAAATTCTAATGTCAAAAACACAAAACAATGAAACTCCTGGAAAACAACATAGGAGAAAACCTAGATAACCATGGATACAACACCAAATCACAGTCCATGAAGGATAATTGAGAAGATGGACTTTATTAAAATTAAAAATGTGGGCCTCCCTGGTGGTGCAACGGGTTAAACACAGCACTATGAAGCTATCCAGAGCCATTGCAACAAGAGTTCAATACCCGGCCAGGGAGATTCCCACATGGCACAGCAGACCTCTCTTGTCTCGCCCACTGCTGCTCCCCTCAGCAGTGTACTTCAGTCTATCTGCCTGTTCTGCTCCCCACTCTGTCTCTGGTGAACCCTCTCACTACACACACATCTCTGGCCTACAATCCAGCTTGTATGCATAAATAAATAAATCTTTAAAAAAATTAGAAATCTCTGCTCTGAAAAAGACAAAATCAAGACTAAGAAGGTAGTCCCAGACTGGGTGAAAGTATTTGCAAAAGACACATTGGATCACAGATCATTGGATCACTTTTATTCAAAACACACAAAGAACATTTAAAACTCAACAAAATGAAAATGAACAACCTGGATAAAAATGGACCAGAGACCTTAACAGATACCTCATCAAAGAAAATTTACAGGTGGCAAATACCTATACAAAAAAGATACTCGACATCATATATCACCAGGGAGGCCAGTGAAATAACAACAAGCTACCACTACATACTTACCAGAATGGCCAAAGTCTGGAACAATGACCCCCAAATACTGACAAGTATATGGTGCAAAAAGAACCCTCCCATTACTGGTGGGAATGCAAAATCGTACAGTCACTTTGAAAGACAGTTTGATAGTTTCTTACAAAATTTAACATATGATTTAGCAATCATACTCCCGGGTATTTAGCCAAATGATTTTAAACTTACATTTACAAAAAAAATTCGCACATGGATGTTTATAGTAGCTTTATTCATACTTTCCAAACCTTGGAAGCAATCAAGATGTCCTTCAGTAGTTGAATGTATAAATAAACTGTGGTATAGCCAGACAATGGAGTATTATTCAACACTAAAAGGAAATGAGCCATTAAGTCATGAAAAGACATGGGGGATACTTTGATGCAGATTACTAAGTGCCAATCTAAAAGGGGTACCTACTGTATGATTCCAACTGTATGACATTTTGGAAAAGGCAAAACTATGGAGACAGTAAAAAGACCAGCTGGGAGCTGGTAAGAGATAAATAGGTGGAACATAGGATTTTTAGGGCAGTGAAAACGCTGTGTATGACACTGTAACGATGGATTCATGTCATTAATCAAAAAGCTGTCTCAAATAAAATTTAAGCTTGCTTTGACCATAATAAAGATACCTGCAAGCCCAAATAACCAGTTTTCATTGCATTATAGATATTCAAAAGGGCCAAATAACAGTGAGTTCTAGTTGATAAAATGTCAGTAAGTTGATTTTGTGAATTTAAAATTTTTAAACTTTACACTAACTTTTTATTGTATGCTACTACCGCCCATATAAAATAATTATCCTGTGAAATAGAATGTCTTGAAACTTCAGGGAGGCAGATGTTAAGGGCTGACAAAAGTAGAATTATGCTCCGTGTTACAGGGATAAGCTTTTTTTTTTACAGCCTTCAAATTAAGCTCTCCTTTGACTACTCACTGGGTCATGAAAAGTGGTTTGCAAAACCTTCCAAAGATTCATTTTACTCCAAAAAGGAACAGACTTTCTGGGGTCTGAAGGGATTCCCACTTGAAGACACTCCAGTCAGCAGGGGGTCCCGTTGTGCATTCTGCAGACAGAATTGTTTCAAATCTGCTGCTGCCTGGGCAACGGTGCTTGGCCTTCAGCCCGAGCTGTTGAATCGCTTTCTGCATAGCCACAACATGGAGGAACCAGACACGGCACAAACGAAAGCCGGGCAGAATCATCTGTTCATCTGTCTGTCTGTCCTCTGGTTGGTCGGAAGGGCCAGACGGTGGCACAGAGCAGTGGGGGAATTTAAGACCTTTTTACTTTTTGACAATACAGTTTTTGTGAAAAAAAAAAAAATCCAGTCCGAACAAAAACACATCATAAATGAGATGTCCACTGGCACTTCCTGCTGTCCCTGCCCCCCCTTTTTAAATAACATCAGGTTCGTTGAGGTAATATTTATAGATGGTAATATTCACCATTTATGTGCTCAGTTCTAAGAATTTTGACGAGTGGCACCATTGCCGTTAAGATAGGTGACATTTTCATCACTCCAGAAAGTTTCCTCATGCTTCTTTGTAATAAAACCTTTCTTCCCACCCTTCCTCCTAGCACTCACTGATCTGCTTGTTCTCATAGTTTTGCCTTTTCCAGAATATCGTATTAATGGAATCATTTGTGTCTGGCTTCTTTCACTTAGCAAATGCCTCTGAGAATTGCACAAGTTGTTGTGTGTTCAATAGCTCATTCCTGTTTGTTTCAGAGCTGTATTCCATCATATGACTGTATACACACTTGTTTATCCAACTCACCAGTTGAAGTGCATTTTGAGTAATTACCAGGTTTTGGCAAATATGAAAAAACATCTATAAACATCTAGGTACAGGTTTTTGTTTAAACAAAAGTTTTCATTTATCTTGTGCAAATACAAGAGTGTGGTTTCAGGGTTGTGTGTAATTATATGTTTAACTTTATAAGAAGCTGCCAAACTGTTTTCCATTGTGGGTATACCTACCATTTTGTTACCCCTCAGCCATGGATGAGATTTCCAGTTCCTCTGTATCCTCACCAGGACTAGGTATCCACCTTCTAAAAAGCCCTTTTAGTGGGTATGTAGAGGTAGCTCTGCGATTTTAATAGGTGGTTCTTGAATGATTAATGATACTGAGCATTGTTTCATATGCTTAACTGTCACTCATATCATGTGTGTATATGAAATAGCTGTTCAAATCTTTTTGCCCATGTTCTCAATTGGATTGTTTGCTTCTTTTTTATTGAGTTGTGAGAGTCCACTCATGCTTGTATTTTAGTTACCAGTCTTTTGTCAGATATGCGTATTGCAAATATTTTCCCCAGTTTGTGGCTTGCCTTTTCATAACACTATTTTATTTTTCAAAGAGCACAAGTTTTAAATTTTAATGAAGTCTAATGTATCAACTTTTTTTCCGTTATGGATCATACCGTTTGTAAATATCTATGAAATCTTTGCCCTACTAAAGGTCATAAGGATTTTCTCCTGTACTATCTGCTAGAAGGTTTTTTATGTTGAAGTTTTACATTTGTTTATGGTCCATTTGCACTAATCTTTCTATGGTGTGGCTATTGGTATTTACAGAATTCTTATATATATGATTATATTAAATTATACTGGTCAACAAATTTTTACAAAAGTCATGTTGTAACGGAGCTGAGTTCAAAGCCCAGCAAAGATCGTGCCCCTTGGAGGGGGTTTGCTGATGAGAATGAATAACCCCAGGGAAAATGCTAAGTTTCTAATTTGGGGTGGACAGTCTGGTGAGAAATAAAAAGGACTGAAGGAGAAGGGAAAAAAAAAAGAATCGTCATGATGTAGGGATAGAGGAATCAGCGGCAGAAAATGTAGCCGCCAAGATTGAGAGTTTGGAAATCAGACGCCAGAAGTTTTTGAGCCTCCGGGATACAGAGTTTTGGATTGAGCATTTTTAGAATCTTTAGTGACTTTGGGACCAGCAACTTTGGAAGCTTTGCAAGTAGCCGAGCGACAGAAACTGCTCCCAGTTTTGTCTTTACTGCAGTCGAAGGAAGAAGGCAGAGGCCTGAAGCGGGCGCCTTCCTAAAATGCGCAAGTGCAGTCTGATGGGCCTTCTGGCCGCTGTAGTTGCTGTTTACAGTTTTGCTGGCCTGATGCTGTGCTGGAGCATCACGGCAGTTTTGGGAGCATTTCCAGTTGCATCCTGTGTCATCCTCGTGAGTTGGAACCCGGCTTACACTCTGGCTGTTGCGCATCTGCAGAAGAAGGAAGACGCCATTTTGGAAACGTGGCCTATTGTTTGGAAGAGGAGCTCCACATCAGCAGTGGCGGGAAGACGCCACCTTTGTTACTTTTCTGGGACTTAAAGGACTGGACATTGCTTTAAGTAAGGTAAACAGCCATATGTCGACTTCAGTAATTCTTTGCTTTTTCCCTGTTTGTTAAATAAATCCCACTGTTATTGTTCCATAAGCCTGAGTAGTCTTACAAATGTGCGCGCGGGTGCAAAACCAAGATAGTGACCGGTAAGCAATCGGGGCACTGCCTTTGCTTAAATTTTGAAAGGCCTCATTTTTCCGCTATCAATGTTACTGAAATAAAATTAGTCATTTCCTATCAATTTGTATGTGCTCAACATGAATATGGCAGTCAAATTCTAATTTTGGCTCTAGTTTTTTTTTTGTAATCTGCAATAAATTGATGTCTACATCACGAAATGCATGCCAATAGTAATAGGCCTATGGTTAATACCTGTAAAAAAATCAAGTTATAGACTACTTCTTAGATTTCTTCGCTTGTCTCTTGGACAGCTGTTCAGGAATAGAATAGATGGAAGACAGTTTTCATTGTGCAAAAGCACAGCTTAAGACTCAGTTTCGAAGAGTCTAGAAATAGTCTCCATTCTTGTGGGTCGTGAGTGATTTCTAAGGCATTCATGGGGCCCTCAGTATCAGAACAGAATACCATAGCACTTTCCTTTCTGAAGAAAGGCTCCAACTGCTGGTGGCACTTTCGATATAAAGTCATTGTGACATCTTTTTCTAGAAGATTCCATTGTTGGAGTCTTGATCCTAGCAATTCTGCCTTGCTCTTGGATAAGTCCAAATCATGAACCAGGTCACTGACTTCTTCCTGTGTTAGTATGTGTGGGGTTGATGATGCACCAAAGTGAAAAATCTAGATCACTGATGCTCATGGAACAGGAGAAGAACAGGTCGGCTCACCCTTGCCCTCATCAGATGAATCAAGACAATATTCTGCTGGAAGTTCTGGAATAGGAAGTCCCTCACCATATGGAACTGGTCTCAATGCAGACAGAATGTTTGGGTAGACTATTCTCAACTTCTTTTGCTTTGTTATTCCACTGGAAAGAGGAGGAACCAAGCAGAAGTCACAGTCTTTTCTGTGGTTGCTTGGCTCTCTCCACACCATGGGGACTGCAAACGGCATTGATGGTCTTTTGCCATTTCACCACTGTGAAAGCTGTGTTGTACATGTAGCACAGCATATATGTGGGGCCCAAGGCTTGTCTTGGTCACCAACCTTGCATCCGAAGTAAAGATGATAAGCCCTCTTCACTTGAGAAGTGATGCTTTTCTTCTGGTTGGCAATTGTCACTTCCCCACAAATAGAGCAGAAATTGTCCATGCTATTAACGCATTTTTGAGGCATTACTATTATGTATTGTGCCTAAACAGATAAAATAATAACAGTTCTATGGAACAGTAGTTTAAACTGTCTCGCACAAAGTCTGAAATATTTTCAATGCTCAACCTTTCCGACAGGGCTTTCTCTAGCGCACTGCTGATGTCAGCTTACTTCAGCAGCTGCCTGGCAGTAGCATTGCATTGCATCAAAAAATGATGCAGTCAACTCTGGATGATGTCTGCATGATGGTATTATGCAATGCGATGCGATATTACATCATTCTAGGCTGATTTAGGATGCTGTTGCAGTCCTACCGGATAAATTTACATGGTGAAACATATAAAATGAATTATATGAAATATCTTCAAAACGAGAGTTAATAAAATATTTTCAGGGTTATATTCATGTTCAGCACACCAAGTTACTACAGATTAGGGCCTTTTTAAGTCAGTAATGATCACAATGTTGACCAGTGTTATTGTTAAAAAAATACTTTGAGGATGGCATATCGGGAATTTTAATGACTATTTGATAGATGAAAAACACTGAGTATTAGAGAAGTGCTATGTGACTTACTGAAGGTTCTGCCGCTGGTAAGAAATGAAATTGCAAGGTAAGAGGTAAGTTTGTTATAAGAGTTCTAGCCTCCTACTGTCCCACATCAGTACCATGCAGCTAGGGGTCTCGAAGGAGGTACCGCAAAGGGAAGATTCACAGTGGGGATCCGAGGACATATTAGACACTAGGAGAGAGACATAGGCAATAGACCAGCCCCAACCTCCTCAGACTGGACTCCTCTGGCCCACTTAGGGCTCTGCAATTAAAAAGAGCCAGAAGCTAGTCCAGAGCTGTGCTCAGGTGATGCTCCATGAATGCTTTTTGGTGATGATGACGATGAAGGCAACGGTGATACATAGAATGTGTTCGGAGGAGAGCTCTGAAAGTAATTAAGAAATTACTTAGAAATTAAGAAGAAAAGGGAGCTAAAGTTATTTAGCCTAGAAAAGAGAGATCCAAGATGAAATTTGACAACAGCTTTTAACCAGAAAAAAAAAAAGCCCACACAACTTTGTTTTTGAGGGCTGGGCAAAAAAATGGGCTGGAAGAATCTAAGTAAAAAGGCAAATTTCTTTCTCCCTGGTGATGATGGTTATAGACACTTAAGGGCTTTCATAAACAAAATAAACTTATTTGAGTTTGAAGTCAGGGATTTGCCAAACATGGACTCTGGTGAAGAATTTCAGCTCACACTGACCCTCATATTTGACTTGCCAAATCTTGCACACAGTGTCCTGAGCGATCTTTGGGTGGCTCCTGAACCTGCCCTTGGATCCTTGCGCAATTCCAGAAGGCCTGTGTCTGTGGTCTCCCTGCTCCTTAGTCTTATCACCTTCACAAAGCTGTTTCAAGTTTAATTAATCATGTGATCCTTGGCCTTGAAGCCAAGTAGCCTACCTAGTTCTCAAGGCTATAGATCTGGCTTACCGTCTCTGAAAGGGCCTGAAATGTTGGCTAGTCCAAATCTGACCCCAATGCTTAATCCCTTGTTTTACATCTAGCCTCTGCTTGCACACCTTCAATAATGGGGAACTTCATTCATCCCAATAGAAGATATAATACAGTGAACTTTGGACTAGGAATAAGGAGAGCTGGGTTAGAGTCCCAGCTCTGCCGGTAACTTGCTGTGTGATCTTTGGTAAGTCCCTTCACATTTCTGGACCTGTTTCTTTATCAATAAAACGGTAACGGAGGAATCTCTTTGTTTCAGTTGGCACTGGCTTAACTTCTGTCACAAATGACCCTCCAAAATTCAGTGGCTTAACGAAAAGAAGTTTGTTTCCTATGTAACATTCTGGGAAAGGGTTCCAGATTGGAGAGGGAGCAGTAACTTCACTCTATGTAGTTATTTAGGGACCCAAACAGAACTGATGGCAGTTCTGCTGGTCTCCACACATGGATTCCAAGGTTACTCTGTAGTTGTAGCTCACAGGAAAGCATGGATTTTTTGTTCGTAATAGTCCAGACCTGGAAGCAGTGTGTATTGATCACTTTTACCCAGTTTTCTGAATTGGTGAGAATTCAGTCACTTGGTCATACCAAATAGCCAAAGAGGATGTGAAATGTCGTAAAACCGTGTGGTGTCTACTAGAAGATTCCATCATAGACTTGACGATCGCTAAAGGGCCCCCGCCCCGGGGTGCGTCTGTAAACTAGACTCCTGGTTCTCACATTGCCCTACTGCAGGCACTTTGGCAATCTTCTCTCTGACTATTAGGGACCACCAGGCTGGCAGCGCAAGACCATGCGATGTCCCCTGTGAAAGTCAGAGAAGACAAACTAAGGCAGCAGCCTCCCATTAGAGACCACATTAAGCTAAGGTGTCTGTGCTTCTTTTTTTCTGCAGCATGGGTAGGAGCCCTCTCAATGGGCATGATCTTCTTCTGTTCTCCCATTGTGAGTATATTCACTGATCGTTTGGGCTGCCGAATCACAGCAACCACAGGGGCTGCCGTCGCTTTCATTGGCCTCCACACCAGCTCCTTCACCAGGTAAGGCTAGGGGTTGCTATCCATTTCCCCCAAGGCTGAGGGTCGACTTTTTTCTGGGCTTCAACTAGTGACACTCTTCTCATTGCAAAACCTCCTGTGGCTCTTTCCAGGTGGGGTCCTTGAGAGCCCTGCTCCCAGGAATCATTGTTTAATGGTACTCACCTCGGTAGGATCCCCAGGAATACATCACTAGGCAATGTCCCAAAAGAAGGCCCAGGAGTTCCAAAGTAGTGGGCGGAACCTAAGCTTGGGACTTCATATAGCTGGGCTCAAGTCCAGTTTTGGCCCCATTCAGGCTAGCAAACAACAGAGAACCATTCCCGTCTCTGGACCTCAGTGGCTGTATAAAGTGAGGGGACGAGACCAGATGGTCTTTTTGGGTTTCTTCCAAGGCCTTCTTGGGCATGAGAAGGGCTGGTTCGCATCCCATACTGGGATACAGACCCAGCGCCTATCTCCCGGCTAGATGTGGCTAAACTCAGCTCCTGGTCCCGTTGGTCCCACGGACAGAGCTCAGTTGTGTCAGGCTAGAAGCAAACTACGAGTTCATTTTCTGCTCTTTGTCTGCTGGTCGGCATGTCTGCAGGGAGGGGGAAAGTAAAAACCCTTTCCCATTGCTTGAGAAAGATGGGATTTCTAAAGAACTCCATTGACTTTCTGCCAAAGATAACCCGGTTCCGCTTACTTCCAATCTGTGTGGGTTGGTATAGGAGAATTGCAGCCCGGAGACATGGAGGTGGCCACAGTGACATGTCTGGAGTGAGGACAGTGCTAATTTGCCACAGATTTACCTTCTGAGCTTGGCTTCCCAGAGGACTATGGTCATGCTCTCTAGTCCCAAGGTTCTACTCACAGCAGAGAATAACTGTATTTTGCCACAACTGGGCCCTGTGAGGGTGGGCAAGCTTTCTTTATGACTTGAGCATTTCCAGCTGCCCAGCCTACCTCCAGCAGAGCTTGGAGCTGGCCTGCAATGGCTCCTTGGCTCAGTCCCATCCGGTTGGGACAGAAGAGGGAAAAACCATGTCTTGCCTGGAACCTGCTCAGCCCTCCCAGGGCAGCAACTCCAAACCCTCTCAGGACCCCTCTGGTGGTCGGCCTCATTTGCCCTCAGCAGGCTGGTGCCTGGCCCTTTCTGGGAAGGACTGAGGCTTCAGAAGTGGCTCCAGTCTCACCACTGCACAGCAGAGGCCTGTTTTTTAAGGCCGAGCCCAGCAAAGTGTAAACAAATTAGCAACATACGAATCCCATTTCCCTTCCAATCCACATGAGCACAGTTACAGGAGGCGGAGGAGTACATGTGTCTTCTGTTACTCTTCTTTAGGTTCATTGCAGTAAGCACTCTGTTCTCCAGCCCCTAAACCTCCCCCCACCCGCTTTGCCCTTTCCCTCAGAACATCTTCAGAGCCAAGAAACTCTGGATGGCATCACATCCAGTGGAAAAATGGTTCTGCTTGTGACCAAAGTTCCAAGTTACCCTTCCTGTCATCTGAATCAGTGTTCTCAGTTCCTTTGGATGGCATGCGGCAGGGCAGACAGGTCTGGGGAGGCCTTGGCAAGTCTACTCAAGGGCCTCCTGTCCCAAGGTCCAATTAGAAGTAGATCTGCCACACACAGCACCCTGAACTCTCTACCAGGCCCCCTCCCTGAGGGGCTGACTCCTCTCCTTTATACAAGACCCCCAGCCAGGCCAGTCTCCAAGGGTACTTAAGGGAGCAGGCCCCAAGGAATCCAACAGAAGAGAACTGGCTGGCTTATCTATGTGTTTCAAGCAGAGGCAGCACCTTTGGAATTCAAAGCCTTTGCATATCCAGTGGACGCAAGCGGGGCCAAGCAATAAAGCGGTGGTGGAACTGGAACTATGAACACTAGGACCACACTGTCTCTGCAACGTTGGTTCAGCCCTTTAGTGTGAGGACTGGGTCTGTCTGCAGGGAGGGAGTGCTTGATCTTGGAGAGTATTAGGTAATTCAGTGGACAGATAAGAACTATTGTAGAAAGGTGGACGCTTCAAAAAGAAAAGGAAAGTCTACATTACGTTATGCCAATGTTGTCTGTGGGCAAAGGCTCAGCAAGGTGACTGGCCCATGGCCTTTCCCTGTCTGCCGCTGAGGCTTATGGCCACAGTGAGACCTAAGTTCTATGCCAGAATCTGCCTTATTTGGCCAGGCCTGCGACTCTTTTGAGGCTCCACACCCTATCAAGTAGCCAGGCTACTTTATACCGTGTCTGGCAACAGGAGCTGGGCTCTCGAAGTTAGAGGGGCTCCTTACCTCAGGGGCCCCATGAGGACACATAGGGCCTTGGAGTGAAGGATCTTGTGATGCCAAGGCTTTCGGCAAGGCTGGGGAGAGGGTGTCTCTCAAGAGACAATCATTCTCTGACGTGTTAAGGGCCCTGAGAATGGGGAAAGGCATTGGGGTGTCCGACAAAGGGTCTCAACCGTCCAGGATCTTGGCTCCCCACAGCCCTTTCTTTTTACTCCAGATAGAGTGTTGGCTGCCGGTCTGCCCACATATCTAGGTGAGCAGTTAGCTGAATCTATTTTCTTTAAGTCACTGGTTTACTCCTTGTAGCCCTCACCCAGCTTTTGCTAGGCTGGTTCTGAATTTCTTTTGAACGGTCCTTCACACTGGGGTGCTATGAGTCTCACAGACTTAGAGTCAAGGCCCACCTTTGCAGGCCGCCCCCATCATGCTACTTTGGGTAAATTACTTTACTTCTTTGAACCTGTCTGCAAAACAGGGTCGGTGGGTCCTATTCCTTGTGTGTTCTGAGGGTCAGTGGTAAGTGCGGCTGTGGGCTAATGGCGGGGGGTGCAGGTCTCAGGAGGCTGAAGGGAGAAGGGCGGGTGGGTTGCTGGTCAGGCTGCTGAGCGTAGCTCTTGCCGTCTCTCCCACAGCTCGCTAAGCCTGCGTTACTTCACCTACGGGATTCTCTTTGGTTGTGGCTGTTCCTTCGCCTTTCAGCCATCTCTCGTCATCCTGGGCCACTACTTCCAACGCCGCCTGGGTCTGGCCAATGGTGTGGTGTCTGCTGGGAGTAGCATCTTCTCCATATCCTTCCCCCTCCTCATCAAAACGCTGGGGGCTAAGATCAAGCTCGCCCAAACCTTCCAGGTGCTGAGTACCTTCATGTTCGTTCTTATGCTGCTTTCACTCACCTACCGGCCCCTCCTGCCCAGCTCTCAGGACACCCCAAGCAAGAGAGGTGTCCACACCCTATGCCAGCGCTTTCTGGCTCAGCTCAGGAAGTACTTCAATATGCGAGTGTTTCGCCAACGTACCTACCGCATCTGGGCCTTCGGGATTGCTGCCGCTGCCCTTGGCTACTTCGTTCCCTATGTACACTTGGTGAGGAACCCTGGGGTGGGCCCACCTGAAACGAGCTAACCCTAAAAGCGTCCCTTAACCTGCCTGAAGTCCAGAGGGTGGGGGCGGCGGACATTGAAAAAGCAGAGCTTTTGAAAAAGACGAAACAATCCCCAAAGAGGGAAAGAACACAATGAAATGGGGAGGTCTTCTTTAGGGGAAGGCTCTTGCCTGTGTTTTCCCCTATTGACAAATCGCGATAGACTTTCAAGAGAAGAAACACTTCACCAGAATGCAGGATATTAAGGACAGAGCATGGGATGTTGGCCTTTGCAGTCAAATGATTTTGGCCTAGGAAGTAGCATAATACTAGGCCTCTCTAGCTTCATAGTACGCAGGAATCTTTTCAAAGTGCTAAAAATCCTGCAGTGACGAAACCCATTCAGCTTTGTTTAGCAAGCAGGTCCCACATTTCTATGGCCTCAGAACTGCCAGTTATTGTGCCGCTGTTATCTTCCACACAGACTTCTTGTTTCTGTGACCTGCTGTTGCTCCAGGCTGTCAGTTCTGGGTCAGGGGAAAGGGAAGTTGTAGGGGGGCCATTGCATTTTCTCAGTGGTTAAGGCTGTATTCTGTTCTGCCAGGAATTAGAGACACCGCCCCTCTCAGCTGGTGCTCAGAAGCTTGAGTCCAGAGATCCAGGGGATATGAAGCCTTTTAAGTTGTAAGAAGCAGCCAGAGGGCTTGTCTCAGAGCTGGTTGCAGGGGCGGGTACTCTTGTCCTGGGGGAAGTAAACAGAAGGTTCTGGATGTTCCAACAGTTAACCATTTGGCTCCTCTTCTTCCTGGGGGTTTTGGTGCTATGTTTTTCAGATGAAGTATGTGGAAGAGGAGTTCTTAGAAATCAAGCAGACCTGGGTGCTTTTGGTGTGTATTGGGGCTACCTCAGGCCTTGGGCGCCTTGTGTCAGGCCGTGTCAGCGACTCCATTCCTGGACTTAAGAAGATCTACTTGCAGGTGAGTGACCAGCCTGTCTGCTGTCGGGAGGAGCAGCCTGACCCAGATGCTAGGTTATCCCCAGATGTTAGGATAGAATGGTAGGGTGTGCCTCGGTTGTGCCCTGCACCCCCGCTGTGACCCCGGCTTGTAGATGACACAGCAAAGTCAAATTCTGTGAGTCACTTCCCTTGCTTTCAAATGAAGAGAATCATCCATCTCAGGATGGACTGAGGATCCAGGGAAGGCAGTGTGAATGGACGCTGTAAGAATACTTTCAGAGAAGGTTTTTATTAAAAATGATTCTGCCATCTGAAAAAGCGAAACTGAGGCCAAAGAGTTAGATGCTGCCTCCAAGGAGACTGACCTCACTGCTACACCCCACTCTCTTGGAGGGCCTCAGTCACCACAGCACTCTGGGGCCCGTTTTCTCTCTCCCTTAAGCCTAGGCCCTGTTCCCTCTCCTCTTAGATTTCCACTGCCACAGGGCACCACGCACTGGCCCTCAGATGTCATCCCATTAATGCATACACACAGAAAGTACCAGAAAAGCCCAGCCCTCACTTCCTCTCCCTAGGGTTCACTTTTTCTGATTTATACAGTGAGAATAATTCTTGCCTTTCCTCCCTTTACCTCAAAGGTGAGAATCAAAAGAAATATAGGTATGACCAGGCTTTGGGAAGGAAAATATTTGTATGACTTTGTAAGGCTGCCATCCTTCTGACGGTGACACAAGCACCTTCATAGTGCAGGCAGTGGCCCCATGGATGCTCAAGAGACTTTCTGTGTGGGCCTGGGCTCTGGTCTGCTTGAATACAGACTACTGTTCGAGCTGTCTGTTTTTGTCTACCTGGTGGCCATGTTGCCTTTCTGACCTAGCTCGTGCTTTTTGCTCCTGCAGATGGACTTACCAGAAGGTGCCCAAGTGTGCGATCTTGTGGAGGGGGGGGACGGGTCCCAGAATACATATGGTGACATGTAATCTATCAGGGAGTTGGTTGAGTTCTATTCTCCTGGGGAAATCCTGAAAGCCCTTCAAGGGGCCCTGATTACACTCGACAGGGAGTTCCTCTCTTCTGAGAGACCTAAGTTTGGGGGATTTTCCTAAATATACTCATATATCTTTATCAAGGATGTGGTTACAATTTCCTTAAGTTTGCAAGAGCTGGTGAATTTGCTTTGGGGAGCCGTTACGGTCCATCTAGTCCAACCTCTCCTCTACATTGATGGAGAAACTGAGGGAAAGGCTCATACAGACAGCAGTGGCTGAGCTGAACTCCTGTGCAGGACGCTTCTTTACCCTAAATCATGGGTGGCAGAATCAGGTCCCAGTGAAGCTAAGTGGCTTGACTAAGGTCAACCCAAAAGCCTGTGATTGAAATAATCCAATGATGAGATTTTGAATTCCTGTGCAAATATCAGTAAGTTTCTTACCTGAGTGGCTTTTTTTTTTTTGCATACAAATATGTGTGACATTCCTAGGCACCTCCACTTGTGACCCCTGTTTGTCTTCCTCATTGTACCAGCAACTTCAAGATGCCAAAAGGTTTTGGAAATCAGGCTATGTTAGCCTGATGTTAGCATTGGGGAAGGGTTTTATCTTGAAGAGAGGCATCAGCCCCTGCCTATCCATCTAGCTCCATTACCACCACTGTTCCTAAGAGAGAGGTAGAGGTAGAGTTTGCAGGTCTGGGGAAGACAGAGACATTAGCTATTTAGAAGCAAGCCCAGCTTTAAGGCCCTGTATTTCTGCTGCCCATTTCTTCTACACAACATGCCCCCCTTTCCACTCTTACGACCCAGTTTTACCACTTAGAAGAATAGAAAACAATCTTAGAACATCATAGCGGAAACATTTCTACATCAACATGTAGTTCAACTCCCTCATTTGACACATTGCGAAACAGAGGCCCAGAGAGGGAAAATGACGCGCTCCAACTGATCCTGCTGGTGACTGTCTCAGGCCGAGAGCCCAGGATGATGGATGAAGTTTTTTCTCTTGAACTGCTCAAGATGTTCTATCACATGAATTTGCCTCTCTTTTAACCTGGGTCAAATGCAGGAGTACCAGTCCAGGGGGAAGGAAGGAGCATACACAGCTTCAGGTTCTGAGCGATCATGAACTAGACCTTGTGGGTCCTGCTGTTAGCAAAGACAGGCATGCGTGCTTAGTACCAAGTCCCGCACGGTCAGTTGGAATGAAAATGGTGACACGCTGCAAGACAGCCCCACTCTGGGTTAATTCTTGAGGCCTGATTCTTACTTTCAAGAGGGCTTTTTAATTTCTGGACCTTGACGAGGCCTCATGAAGGATGTTAAGAGGCTGCTGAACACAATAGGTAGTAATTCAGAGCCTTCTGAAATCAGCTGATGGGATGCTTGGTGTTATATAATGGTATTAGCTCTTTTTCAATGCTATTCTTATTGATTTTACAGTACTGTACTGATGTAAGGGTTCATACTTCTTCAGATGTATGTTACCGCCATAACCACCACCAACCACCCACAGTTCACTGCACCCACACCCTCCCCTCCCCTTTCGGTAGCTTCAAATCTGCAGATAAGTAGGATTTCTTTTGGTTTAGTTCTGATTGTGCCTTTGTTTTATTTCTCTGTGTTTATTTCTCTGTATATGAGTGAACCCATCTGATATTTGTCTTTCTCCTTTTGGCTTTTTGTGCTCAAAATAATTGCCATCAGTTCCATACATGATATCGCAAATGGCACAATTTCATCTTTTTTTTTATAGCTGAATAACAATCCATTGTGTGTGTATATGCCGCATCTTCTTAATCCACTCCTCTGTCCTTGGGCATTGAGGTTGTTTCCATGACTCGGCTATTATAAATAGTGCTGCAGTGAACACGGGCATGGATAGCCTCCTTCCTATTTGTGTTTCTGCATTCTTCAGGTAGATACCTAGGAAGAATTGCTAGATAATAGAGTAGATCTATTTTTATCTTTTTTTTTTTGGTAGATCTATTTTTAATGTTTTGAGAAACCACCCTACTGTTTGCCACAGGGGCTGGACCAGTCTGCATCCCCACCAACAATATGCAACAAAACACAAGGGTTTCTTTCTCTCCACATCCTCACCAATATTTATTGTATCTGGTCTCTTTTTATTTTAATGATTTTTTAAAAAAAGAATTATTTATTTATGAGTAGAAGAACTGGGGTGTAGGCCAGAGTTGTGGCGGCCAGAGGTGCATGGGGTGAGATGATTCACCAGAGACAGAGAAGGTAGCAGGAAAGGCTGATCTACTGAAAGACACTGCTGAGGGGAGCGGCAGGCGAGACAGAAGAGGTCTGCTGTGCCATGTGGGTCAGCTCCCTGGCTGGGGATCGAATCAGGGCCATAGGGGTGATAGCAGTGATAGTGCTGAGACTTAACCTTAACACCACCAGGGAGGCCCCCGTGTCTGTCTTCTTGACACAGGCCATTCTCCCAGGTGTGATGTTATATCTCACTGTGGTTTTTAATTTCCATGTTCCTGATGAAAAGTGATGATGAGCATTTTTGTCACGTGCCTGTTGGCCATTTGTATGTCTTCTTTGGAGAAGTGTCTATTTAGCTCTTCTGTCCATTTTTAGGTTGGGTTATTTGTTTTCTTTTTGTGAAGTTGTATGAGTTCTTTGTAGATCTTGGATATTAGCCTCTTGTTGGATGTATGATGTGTAAATATTTTCTCTCCTTTGGTAGGGTGTTTTTTTGTTTTAATACAGTTTTTTTTT
>PVIJ01002539.1:0-118231 GCA_004024925.1 Scalopus aquaticus | reverse complement strand
TTTAATCCATTTTGAGTTAATTTTGGTGTGAGAGATTGGATTAGTTTCATTTTTCTGCATGTGATTATTCAGTTTCCCAAGCACCATTTGTTGAAGAGGTTTTCCTTTCTCCACCCTATACTCTTGACTTATTTGTTGTAGATTAACTGTCCATACAAGTGTGGGTTTATTTCTGGGTTTTCATTTCTATTCCATTGGCCAGTGCCTAATTTTAGTCTAATACCATATTGTTTTGATCACGATAGAATTGCAGTATAGTTTGAAACCTGTGAGCATGATACCTCTGCTCTTTCCTCTTGTCAGGATTGCTTTGCCCATTTGGCTTTTGTGGTTCCATATAAATTTCAGTAATATTTGTTCTATTTCTTTGAAGAATGCCGTTGAAATTTACATAGGGATTGCATTGAATCTGTATTTTGCTTTGGGTAAGATGACTGTTTTGACAGTATTAATTCTTCCAATTTATGAGCATGAAATATCTGTCCATTTCTGTGTCTTCCATTTCTTTTAGCAATGTCTTATAGTTTTCATTGTACAGATCTTTCACCTCCTTTGTTAAGTTTATTCTAGGTATGTCATTCTTTTTGTTGCGATTTAAATGGGATTGTTTTCTTGATTCCTTTCTCTTCTAGTTCATGTTTGCATGAATGCAACAGATTTTTGTAAATTGATCTTGTCACCAGCCACTTTGCTATACCAATTTCTTGTTTCTAATACTTTGTTTCGGTGGCGTCTTTATGGTTTTTGAAGTATAGTATGTCATCTCCAAAGAGTGATAGTTTTACTTTTTTCCCAATTTGAATTCCTTTTATATCTTTCTCTTTCCTCACTGCTTTAGCTAGGACTGAAAGTACCATGTTGAATAGTAGTAGTGGAAGTGGACATCCTCTGTTTATGTCTGATCTTAGAGGAAACGTTTTCAGTTTTTCACCGTTGAATATGATGTAGCTGTGGTTTTATGTGGTTACATGGCCTGTATTATGGTATTAACTCTTTTTAAAAAGATTTTTAAAATTTTATTTATGCATACAAGGACTGGGGTGTACCAGAGGTGTGGGGGGTGAGAGGATTCACCAGAGACAGAGTGGGATGCAGAACAGGCAGATCGACTGAAATATGCTGTTGCTGGGAGCAGCAGGAGAGACAGGTCTGCTGTGCCATGTGGGTCAGCTCCCTGATAGGGGATCGAACTCATGCAGCAGTGGCTGGCAATAACTTGATGAGGCTGAGATTTTAACTTCTCTGTGCCACCAGGGAGGCCCTGTATTATGGTGTTAAATCTTAATTGCCATCCATCACGTCTCTGTTGATAGGTGGTTCTGGTTTTACCTTACAGTTGCATATGAATTTCCTAGAATGGAATCTGGGATATCCGGGTTCGTACTCTTTACTCTCCCTAGGCATCCTAAAATAGCCTGGGCAAAGTTCAAAAGTCCCCAAAGTGGGGGACAGATAGAAGGGATTGATTAGTTGGTGGTGAGCGTGGGATGATATATACAGTTACTGAGGTGAGAACTAGACACTGACACCTATACAGCAGTATAAACGAATGTTACCTCAATAAAATTTTTAAAAAGTGCCCTAACAAGGAGATTTCCCCAGATGGCATGGGCAGGACATTTCATCTCCAAAAACCTATCAACTCTGACAAATCTACTACCAGCAATAACAGAAAATATTTAGGTCATTGAACCAGCTTTGACCCTCTTACTGCTTCCATGTGTTTCTGATAAAGTCAACCTGTCTGTGTGAACTATCACAAAATCTTGGGTCCTGTGGAAGTCTAAACAGATCAGGTCTTAGCCCTGACCCTGGAAAGACCTGGCTCTGCTGGCTGAAGTTGTGATCGGAGGGCCTCCTTTTTCTGCCTACAGCCAAAAATGTTAACATCTTCAGTTTGACTCTCCAATACAGGTTACAATAATCATAATCAAAAAGCCAAAGTATCTCTAGTGGTCCTTCTCTGATCGAAAGGGAAAAACTAGCTGCCGAAAAGGCATGTCTTTGTTTTGGAGTCATTGCTCAGCCCAAAGAAAGCCCAGTGGCTAGTCATTGCCTCGGAGTGGACTTCAGGTTCCGCCTCTTAGTGGTTTGGCTCTCTTTAAACTCCTCTTTGTTGCCTTCACAGGATGCCCGGCCAAACCCAGAGGCCCCCAGAGCCATGCTGTCTGAGATGTCTGAGAAGGGTGGTGTGTCCAATGACCTAAAGCATAAGGAACCTGGGTGAACCTCCCAATGGTCTCCTTCATGCCAAGGTGTTTACTAAAATCAGCACCCCGCAAACATGGGCACTGCCTCCTTCCCCATTTTAGGAAGCTGTGGTTTCCATTTATGCCCCCATTTTATCATCATAGAAATCATCCGCACTGCCTCCCCTTCTTTCTCCCATGCCTTAGTTGGATCTGAGAACACCGATGTATTCTGACCCCACGCCCTGATGCCTGGGGCAGCCGAATACAGCATCAGAAAGCAGAAACAGCAATTCCCTCTGTCTCAAAGTCCAGTGCAAAGACAAATTCTTGAGGACAGTGGCCATGTTCCCACCCCCTTCTTAAAAAATCTTGACAGAATCACAGTTAAGTTGGGGTTCTCTAAAAAAGGTTGAACTCTTCAGTGCAGAACTTAGAAGGGGCCAATTAACTGTTTACCCAACTGCTTGCTCTGTTGCCATCCCCCCTGCCAGCCCCATTTTATAGATGGCGAACATAGGCCCTGAGAAAGGAGATGTGACTTGCTTTGTGGACTCAGCCTGCCCACACAACATGACCTCATGCCTTGCTTCCCTAGGTCATCTCCTTCCTGCTCCTGGGTCTGATGTCCATGATGATTCCCCTGTGCCAGGGTTTTGGGGGCCTCATTGTTGTCTGCCTCTTCCTGGGCCTGTGTGATGGCTTCTTCATCACCATCATGGCCCCCATCGCATTCGAGCTGGTGGGCCCGATGCAGGCCTCACAGGCGATTGGCTACCTCCTGGGCATGATGGCACTGCCGATGATTGCTGGGCCCCCCATTGCAGGTGAGGCTGATATTCCAGGGATGGCATGAGTTGGTAAGTCATGTCTTCTCAGGGCCCTAGCTATCTGAGCACCTCTGCTGGAGGTCCCTTTTCCTCGTATTCTCTGTTAAGCAGCCTTGACAGAGTGCGTGAAAGCTTCTATAACTACGGCTGGGAGAAGCAAAGCACAGGGTTCTTGCATAGATTAATTTGAGGGGATGGACTTTTCATGGATGTATATCTGTTTCAGTGGTGTTTTAGTGTAGACAGCATGGCAGATTCCAGAAGGGTGGGGGAGAGAGATAAGTTTGCCTCTCTTCAAGGCAAGTATTTGCCAGGTAGTTGGGCAAGAAGGAAAAAGAAAGTGGGCCCTCATTTTATTAAGGCCTAGATATACTCCCTCCCCTCCTCTACTGGCTTCTGAATTGAGACTGTAGAAGAGATTCGGGCCTCTTCCCAGGACTGGGTCAGTAATTTTCACTTCCGGCAGGCAGCAGGTGAAGTGATGGCTTGCCAGCTTTCAGCACTCACAGTTTCTCTCTTCACTCTCCCAAAAGGGCATTTTTAGTACCCCTGGGGACATAGGAAACAGGGAAAACCAATAAAAGGGAACTTCATTTCCTTTCTTTAGGATTTACTGCAAATATTCATTTATGAGCTAACATCTCCTAGGCTGGTCAACTCAACAAATACTCCTTGAACACCAATTCTGTGAAGGTATCGTTGAGAGCACCGGTCATACTGTGTGACAGTGGTGAAAGCTTCCATTCAGGCCTTTGTGCCAGAGCCACACTGCCTACTGCAGGGAGGGACCTCTACCCAACCCCTGATCTCAAAGTTAGATCCCAGAACTGATAGTCTCTTTCTGTTTTGCTGATCTCTTAAGTAGCCCCAGGGCTTACTTGCCTTTCCTCAGTGGTGTTTCTGGGCTCCTCCTCCCTATGAGGCACCCCACATTAGCTTCTGGAGATGAGCAGGGGAGACTTGCATCCCAGGTCAGACACACCCCTGGTGTTTGGCAGCTCTCAAGGAACCCAATGGGGTCAACCTCTCTCTAACGAGAAGGAAGAGCACATGTGCAGACTTCTCCTAGGGCAAATGGGAGCTCGACTAACTTGTTTCACAGGAACACTCTAACCCAAGGTGGAGGTAGGAGGGTATATCACTGCGAACCATGTTTGGACATCTTCTGTGGAGTTTTTAAACTAGCTTCCCTAACTCAATATCTAGGAGAGACTGGAAGTTACTTATCTGCAGCTCTATGGGAGTCACAAAAGGAGAATTTTCAGAGACACTTCATTAGTTTCTGTCATCATGAGCGTTAGCCTTGAGGGCCTGCAGCCTCAGTGCCTCAGGGAGGAGCTGCCTGTTTTTGTAAATGGAGGTTTTATTTCTTCCATCTAGGAGTGGCGGGCCCTCCCAGATCAAGGTGGTCAGGCCAAGACTCTCTGACCAGGCGTAATGATGGACTCTCGGGGCAGAGCGCACCTGGGGGCAGTAGGGCAAAGCTGAGCTTGACTTGTTTCTCTTCACTCTTTTAGGCCTCCTTCGCAACTGTTTTGGGGATTACCATGTGGCCTTCTACTTTGCTGGTGTGCCCCCCATCATTGGGGCTGTGATACTCTTCTTTGTCCCTCTGATGCATCAAAGGATGTTCAAGAAAGAGCAAAGGGATTCCAGCAAGGATAAGATGCTGGCCCCTGATCCGGACCCCAACGGGGAGCTGCTGCCAGGCTCCCCCGCCCCTGAGGAACCTATCTAAGCCTCTTCCTTGCTGTTGTGTGCTCCGCCCCACCCTTGCCCTTCACCATGCCCTGCTCAGCATTCACAGTTTTTGCCACTAGCACACGTGTTCCCAAGCCTGTGCACACAGCGTTCCTCCACCCGACCATCCCCTCGAGCCAAGGCTCCAGGTGTTCCAAACTCATTAACCAAATTCTCCCCATGAATGCCTTTAAACTTGCCAGGGCCCTTCCCCTGCCAGGATCTAGGAAGGCATAGGATCATCCCCCCCCATTGGAACCTCTCCCTATACTTTCTAACCCCTGGGGGAAGGGAGGGATGGGACCGCTTGGCCCCAGCTCATTAGTCAACCACTAAAAGCAACTGCCAAAGGTGCTACTCTGTTCCCAGAAGCCTGGTGAGGAGACCCAAGCCTCTGTGTGCTGAAGACGTCCTTGCACTTGGGAGCAATTGGTTGGGAGAGGAAAGAGGGCAGAGAGGCGAAATAAGACAAGGAAACTTCTTTAGCCGCAGAGTCTCTGAGGGCTGTGGCTTCCCAAGAGCTGTGGGTGCCATCAATTTACAAGTGTACAGGTAGTCTCCCCACCATACAGTTGGTTAACAGTCTGCTTCCTCCTATTTTTCCTTTTCTTTCTCTACTGCTTCCTCTCCCTTCTCTTCACCCTCTATTTCTTTTTATGACTGTCATAGACACATAGGTGCTTGAAGAAAGGAGGGACCCAGAACTTGGGCCAACTAGCCTCACGTTGGCCCAACCCACCCCTAACACTAGCATCAACCTCGCTCATCTCAGACTGAGTCACATCTCACTTTTTGGCTCAAGTTTCTATCATCATAGACTGGAAGTGTAGACTCACATAGGAAAGGGACCTTAAGCACCCTTACTAATTTTTAAAGTTCCACTCACTGATTTTTTATAGATTTCCCAGGCCAAAGCTTACCCAGGAGGCCCTCCCAACTCTCCGTCCTTTTATCCACCTGTCAAAATGTGAAGAAATGCCTTTCATCTCAGCAGGCAGAAAAGGACTGAACAGGGATGGCACCAGTGGGAGGAGGGGCAAGCGTTACTGACCTGGTGACGGACCCGCTCCTTCACTTCTCATTACTCATGACAGGTCAGTGTTTTCACCTGATCCAGGCCAGGAAAGGGGATGTTTTCGGGGAAATCCATTCCTAAATATGGATCCCCAAAAGGTTCAGGCAGCAGCTGCTCGTTTCAGGAAGCGGAGACCATGTAGTCTTTACCACCCAGGGTGTCGCCCACGCCAGGCATCCTGGGCCACTCCGTGTAGCAGGCAGTGAGGTGCCGAGAAAGGTAGACTCCGGACATCTTTAAGCTCCTGAAATAGATGCCAGATGCTTCCCTATGCGCAGGCTCTGGGCAGCAGTCTGCGGGTGAGCTTTCCCAATCAGGCTGTGTCCAGCCAGCGCACCCCACTTCTTAGGAGCTCAGCCTCTCTCCTCACTTTGTGTTTCTCTGACCTGTGGGCCTTTGCAATGTGTGTTCCAGCTGTTATCCTAACCTTTCATCATCCTCTTGCCAGGCGTACTGGGCTGTCACTCGGAGTTAATAGTGACTTGCCATCCCCAGCCAGGACTAGATGAAGTTGCCCTGAGGGACTCCAAAGAAGACAATGGTCCCCACCCTGAGTTTTTCCATTACAAATAGGCAGCTGAGGCACGTTTGGCCTCTGATGGCCTTCCTCAAGTCCAGAGTCCTGAACCCTCTCCACTAATCCCATTCCAGTTTGTGTCAGTTGCACAAAGGAAAGCCCACCACTTCTTGACTCTGTGATAGGAAAGGCCTGATTACGATGTTTTGAGCTCGAAAAGCAGTGGAACAGGAGAAACTGGGCCCAAGAGCCTTATAACTCCCGAGAGACACCACTAAAATGTTGGAGCAATGAGTCCCTGCCGCCGTTCACCCCCGCCCCACCTCCACCAGTCACCAGAGGGCAGTCGGCAGGGCCGCCTCTGTTGCTCACAGTCTGGACAACTCTTAAGAATCAGGCTGCCACCCACTTCTCTCCGAATGAAAGAAAGACATCCACAGGTCCCCAACTGCCCTATCAGGCATTGCATAATATGGCACGGTGCCCATTTGCTTACTCCACACACGTGTGTGCACATGTGTGGATTTGCGTGCTTTGGGAGAGAATGTTGGTTGGCGAAAGCAGCACAGTATTACTATTTAGGGTAGGATGCAGCCTCTTATGCACCACAGTTAAATCTAGGAAAATGAACAAAATTTGGGAGCTTGAGATCTGGGACATTAAAATGCTCAAAAGGTTTGGAACAAAATAAAAAGATCTAAAAATCTAGCTTTGGTATGTATGTTGCCTACACGGGTGAGATTATCTTAACCTGGTTAACAGCAGGAAGTTTGGCTTTGGAACTAAAATCACATTTCAAATGAAATTTCTGGGAAAGAAGCTGTATAGGGGGTTGGAGTTGGGTAGACTACTCAGGACTGCATTTTTTAGGGAGCTCTGAAGGGGAAAGTGGTTACTTCACAAAATGAGAACAGTTAATGGCCGTGTCAGAGTGGAGGCCCCACCACCTTGCTACAAACATGCTACGGTGAAAATTGGCAAATACCTTAGCAGTCAATACTCCAGTTCAAGTCCCCTTTCTGGGTTATACCACCAGTGAGTGCCAGACTGAACTGCCGGTGATGCTGGAGAGAGCCCTACACCAACGACAAGGCGGGGGGTAAGCGGAGAGTGTCCTTGCCCATTCTCTGCACTGAATCGAAGTGGGGAAACAGACCTGTCATAGAAAAAGACTGCAGTGGGTTCAGAGTTTATCAATGACAGAGCAGGCTGAAACTTGAACTCAGGTAGTCAACTTCCAGTCCCGTTCAAACCTCTCATTTTACAGGTGAGGAAACCAACCCAAGGAGGTCGGAGTGAGTTGTCTGTTGCATTCAACAATATGTCGAGAACCCATTTCCAAATAGGTGTCAGCAGGAAGAGCTCTGAGCAAAAAATAAAATCTGAGCTGTTTGACTTTCAGCACACCCCATCTTTTCACGATTACCCTCACTCCCAACCTACAGGTTCTTTTGTTCCCTTTCGAGGCACTCCAGACCTTCATGCCCCTAGCCTTGGAGAGCTGGCCCCACCTACCTCCCTTATACCCCCCCACCCCGGGCAACCCAAGAGCTACAAATAAAGCCCATCTCCTTATAGCCAAGCTCTGGGCAGAGGAGAGACGAACAGGCCACTTTTCCTTTGGGAGATGATGGTTTACCACCCAGCTCTTGGCTATTGTCTTTCCCCTGACTCAGCGCACACATCCTCAGGCGTCCAGCCTCCTCATCTCCTCCCACTGAGACTAATTACTCTGCCCTGCTGCCTGACCCCAGGCTCTGCCAGCCAAGGTCACTGCCCCCTCAGTCCCTGCCTCAGGAGCTCCAAGGCCCGAGTCTGTGTTTGATCACTTGGGATCATTAGATTTCCAAGCCCTGGAATCGTATTATTTTTATGAGCATATGCTTTCCTTCAGGGCCTGTTCATGTCTGAAGAGGTAACTGCCAACTCCCTGCCACTTCTCAGTAGCAGAGGAGGTCAGCTGATAGGGATTTATAGGTGCCCCTTCCCTCCCCCCACCCCCAGCCTAGGTGACAGTTTGTGCCAGGTAAGGTTGGTGCTTGTTAGAAGCAGAGCCCTTGAAGCAAGTTCTGAAATTCTAATAAGTGTTAGGATTCATCCAGCTGGGAGACCCCAAGAGGCACAAGGAAAAGATTAGACACCCAACTCCTGCCAGGGGTTGAGGAGACTTTGCTTTAGAAGACCCTTCAATGCCTGCCTTTCAGCGCTCCCTAGTGGTCCTCAGAAGTAGTGCCCCATGCCTGCTTTTCAAGCATTTCAGCAATCTTTTCTAGGGACCTGCTATGTGTGTGTCAGGTACTCGGCCAGAACACAGATTCCAAGAATGAAAGGAACAGAGGTAGAGAAAAAGGAGAAATACAAGAATGAATCTGTACTATCTTCTTTCCAAAATACCTTTTCCTTCTCTGGACTCCAGAGTGTACCAGCTTCAGCACCTTTGGGGAAAGATAAGGGCCATAGTACCCCTCCATGTCCGAAGTCAAAGCCTTCCCTCCTCCCCGCTGCCCTGTCACTCCTGGGCCAGAGCTGTCCTGAAGAACTACTGGCTCCTAAGCATTGGTTCCCTGCTGAGCCTGAGCTGTATAAAATTAGCCTCTTGCTCACATCCAACAAATGTCAGAGCCCACGTACAGCTTGGGCGAAGGGAGGGCAGTACTGAGCTCCACCCCTCTCCAGCCTGGACCAGTCCAACTGCAGCCGCAGACCCCCTCCTACCCCTAGCATTCCTGCACAGCGCGTAGGGGCTGCAGACAGGCAAGAGGACCACTGCCTGCCTTCCCTACCATGCAACCACCCTACACTGTCCCCTTGACAACTGGGCCCCGCTGGGGGTGCTCGCCAATACCATTTCCCACCAGGTCCCCATGCTCACCACAGTGGGAAAATGCTTGTGGTTGGAAATCTGGCTGGAGGCCCAGGGGCCGTTCCTGCCCCTCAGTGGCCCGCCATCCTTTGCCTCACCTGGGAGAGGTAAGAACCCGTAAGATGTGTCACACAGATGCATCTGCTGCTGCTCCTCAGACAGGAACCCAGCCCTTAGGACAGCCACCCTCTCACGCCCAGGGGAGAGACAGGAGGGAAGATGGGTGGGTCCAGTGCTGGACCCTGTAACTGTGCTGGGAGCCAGATGTTCAGACCACAGCTGCGATGTATTGTGCGCTCAGCTCCTCCTGGATCTACTTCGCCTGCTGCCTTGCCCACACCACTGCCACCAGAGATGCCTTCATAGAATATTCCATCCAGAGAGCCCCCAGGTGGTCCAGGCTGGCAGACCAACAGCCCCTTCCAATCCATGGCCCCCTCTATTCTTCCCCCTGGTGGACTGATCCCCAAGGCCCCAAGGGCTGGGTCAGAATGCAGCTAGGAAGGGCCTGAGTGATTCTAGGAAAAAGATCTGCCAGGATGTGGGGGGCTGGCGGCAGAAAGGCCTCTGGAAATGCTGCAGTCCAGAGCATCTATCCTCTGAGCTCTCCAGCCTCCAAGGCTGGACCTGGGTCGCCTCTTCCACACAGGTCAGCATAATGAGGCTGCTTCTGCCAAAGAAATGACCCACCCTCGACCCCACAAGTCCCCATAAAAACTGTCGCAGGACTTTTGGGCCCCAACCACACAGTTTCCTGGATACCACCCAGGGAGAAGATGCCCTGTGTTCATACGGGTGAACTAGCAAGGTTTCCTAGGCTTGAGAACCCTCCTCCAAAGCTGGACGGAGCCCCAGGAACGGTAAGAAAGACCCAACTGACTCAAGACCCATACCCATTTCTCCACAAACCTCTTCAGTCACTTGCCCCAAGTAGAGGTGTAGGAGGGGGCCGGGGTAAACGCCGCCATTCCCCTCTTACATACATCCACATACTCTCTCCCCTCTTCTAAGGTGCAGTCTTTAGGGGGGACAGTCTTACAGATCCTTCTGCGTGGAAGCCTTGCAAAGGCCAGTGTTTCCTCCTGTCCTTCGAGATGTTCCAGCTACCTCTCTCTTCGTTCGCCCCCTCCCCCGTACACATGCGCACACTCCCTTCACCCTTCAGTTCCATGAACACAAGGCCCTTCTCCTTGCATCTGTGGACACAGAGGCCCATTCCAATGGTAACAAGTCACCTTCACCCGGAGATGGGCCACTTGTAGTCCACAGGCCCATATCCCTCACCATACTTGACCTTCCCCCAACCCTGGAGGCGGATGCTCTTATGCTTGTTTTACAGATGAGTCAGGTGTGGCCCAGGGGAGACCAAATGTCAGATTTTCAAACCTCTTCTCTAAGGTTCTCTCCACACCCCTTCATAGAAAGGGAAATAAGTGAAGTAAGTGAATCTCTCTCTTGCCTGACTTCCCAGAAAACCTACCTGGTGCTCCTGGGGTCAGCACCTGCTGCCCCCAGCCCTAATCTGCCCCATAACCCATACCACCCATAACCCATACAGACTGCGGGCAGTGAGGGGCACCACAGCTCCAAGATGGAGGCGTCGGGGGCAGCAGAAGTTGAGTCAGAGTCCATGTGCACCCCACATGCACCCACCCCGGCCTCTCCTATGGAAGGAAAGGGACAGCAAAGGGAGCATGGAAGGAGTTCAGAGGGCCTGATCTCCTTCCTTTGGGTGTAAGCATCATTCTCTTCTGGGTTCCTCTCTGCCTCAAAATGGAGGTAAAACTCCAAAATGAGCCCTCCTGCGCCTTACTGCCTCAAGTCCTCTCGTTGTTCAATATAATAAACATTACTGAGAGCTATTTTCAGGGTCTTGCTTAACGCCTATAGCCCCCACAGGGCCCTCTATCTTGACTGATTATCTGGGAGGGGCAAGGAACAGCTCCTGGGAGGTCCTCACTTCATGAAACGATTCTTGTATCTACATGGTCACAAAGCTAAGTCAGAGGTGCCTTCCTTTCTAGACCTCCAGCACTTTGCCAGGCTGGCAAAGGTCAGAGGAGATGGGGGAGTTGCAAATATGTAATTATGAATAGGAGACATCCAAAGGCAGCACTCAGAAAAAGGAAAAGTAAAGAACATGCCTAATCCCCTGCCATATACCTCAGTGAGGTCAATTTGTCCTATATATGTCTTAGCAACTGTGGGCATTACCTCCCTCTTCAACTCCCTTGTCCACAATTAAGAGATTTCTTATATCTTTAGGGGAAGCCGGTATCATTTAGCAGTCCCCATCTCTTAGTACCTCATTGTTTGGTGGGCTTCAAATTTCCAGAACACTGACAGTCCTAGCCTAAGCCTTTCCTTCAGGGTGAATAGTTTCAAGTATCCAAGTCAGATCCCTCCAGGGTGAGGACTCTCCAACCACAGTGGCTGGGCCTGGGAAGCAGGGAGAACGAAGTGTCGGGGAAAGGAAAGTTCTAGGCAAAACTAGTTCTAGTTCAGGGGCTCTGCAAATAGTTGTAACTAGTGAGCTCCAGGAGCACTTTAAACATTATATTGACAGAACACAGGGGCTACAAGAAACTTATCTTAATTCCCCTTTTCTAGCCAACTGAACTCTTTCTTCTCAATCATTGGTCAACACAGTTAAGGCCTGTGCTACCAGGAGGAAATCAAAGACTCAAGAAAGGTCAGAATTGAAATGGTGGAGATCTTTAGATCTAGTATTTTTCGCACTGTATTCTGTGACTTTTTGGAGGATTGATAGATGTACCTTAAAATCTACTAAAATTTTTAGAAACTTCAAAAATTTCTACTGAAGTTTCCCTATTCCTTTATGAAGAACAGCTTAAAATGCTGGATATTATATATAAAACAAATATAAGAAGGGTCTGAAGAGTGGAGAGAAGGCTTAGAATGGAGTCCAAATATCATTCCAGTCAGGTAGAAACATGTGGGGACCAGTAGTGAGACATCCCTATCCTTGCATTTCTAGTAGTGTCAGAGGAGGCCTATTGGGTTCCTGAACTCCTGCTCCCACCAACAGTAACTAGAAGCTCCTCACTACCTGGGGGTAAACAGAGGAGTGTCCAGTAGAGAATCTGGACTTCTACTGCAATCTGACCACTGGCATGCTTTCAGAAGAGCCCTGCTAAAATGGAAGATTCAAATAAGACTCACAGTTACATTATGTACTACTAAAAATGTTCAGGTTTCAATCAAAAATTATTTGTCACATCAAGACATCATATCAGAACCAGGAAATTATAAAATTGGATTTAAAAGAATAACAAGATGCACATATGGGGTCTCCCTGGTGGTGCAACAAGTTAAGTCTCAGCACTATGAAGCTGTCTGCAGCCACTGCAGCATGAGTTCGATCCCTGGCCAGGGAGCTTCCTACAGGTGCAGCAGACCTCTCTTGCCTTGCCTGCTGCTCCCCTTAGCAGTATATCCCAGTCACTCTGCCTGTTCTGCTCCCCATTATGTCTCTGGTGAATCCTCTCACCACTCCACAACTCTGGCCTGCACCCCAGTTCTTATATCATAAATAAATGAATCTTAAAAAGAAAACATGCACATATGTTAGAATTAACTGACAAGTATCTTAGGGCAGTCATCAACAGAATGTTTCAACAAGATTTGTGAACATGCTTTTGTAAAAAATTAGAGAGTATCAGTAAATAAATAAAAGATAAAAAGAAAGATCAAATGAAAATTTTAGAACTGAAGAGCACAACTGAAATTTTAAAACACAATGGATTGACTCTATAGCAGAATGAAGAAGACAGAGGAAAGAGTTAGAGACCATGAAGATAAACCAATAGAAATTATCCAGTCTGAACACGAGAAAGAGAATAGACTGGAAAAAAGTTTATGTATTTCAGATATTAACCCCTCATCTGATAGATGGTTTGCAAATACCTTCTCCCATTCAGTAGACTGTCTTTTCATGTTAACATTGATTTTATATCATCAGGGGCCCAGAGAGGAGAAAGAAGGTTGGTTTGACTCAAAGATGGCTGAAAAATCTGCAAATCTGGCAAAACACATATTCTTACAGGCTCAAGAAACTGAGTAAACCATGGATGGGAAGAATCAATATTGTCAAAATAACCATTTTACCTAAAGTAATAGACAGATTTAATACAATCCCTATCAAGATCCCAATGACATTCTTTACAGACATATAACAAAAGTCCTAAAATTCAGATAGAAATACAAAAGACCTCGAATAGCCAAAATAATCCTGATAAAAAAATAACAAAAATGGAGGCATCATCCTCCCTGGTTTCAAGCTATATCACAAAGCTACTGTAATGCAAATAGTATGGTATTGGAGGAAAAAAAAACAGACTTAAAGATCAATGGAATAGATGAGAGCCCAGAAATAAAACCACTTATATAAACAACTAATTTTTGATAAATGAGCCAAGAGGGTATAATGTAGAAGGGAAAGTCTTTTCAAGAAATGGTGCTGGGAAAAATGCAAAAGAATGAAACAACCACTAACATATTATATACTAAAATTAATTTAAAATGGATTAAAGACTTGGAGGTAAAACCTGAAACTGTAAAATACATAGAAGAAAACATAGGTAATGAGCTCTTTTACATTGGCCTTGGTGATGTCTTTGTGGACTCATATCCAATAGCAAGTGAAACAAAAAAGAATACAAACAAGGGAACTACAACAAACTAAAAAAAATTTCTGCACACAAGTAAAACCAATGTTTTTTTTTTAATTTTTATTTTTGCATAGAAGATTTGGGGTGTAGGCCAGAGGTGTGGGGATGGGGGAGTGAGAGGATTCACCAGAGAGAGTAGGGAGCAGAAAAGGCAGACTTATTGAAATACACTGCTAAGTGGAGCAGAGGGCGAGACAGGAGAGGTCCGCTGTGCCATATGTTAGTTAACTCCCTGACTGAGGATTGAACTCAGGCCATACTGGTGATAGCGCTGAGACTTCACTCCTAGGCCACTAAGGAGGCCCCCAAATCAATGTTAACATGAAAAGGCAGTCTACTGAATGGGAGAAGATATTTGCAAACCATATATCAGACAAGGGGTTAATATCTGAAATATATAAACAACTTGTGCAACTAAACAAAATAACATAAACCCAAACAAAAAATGGGCAGAGGATCTAAATAATTATTTCACCAAAGAAGACACAGAGCTGGCCAATAGATACATGTAAAGATGTTCTACATCACTTATCATTAGTGAAATGCAAATCAAAACCACAATGAGATTTCACTGCACACTAGTTACACTAGATATAAATAAAACCTAGAAATAATATGTTGACAAGGATGTGAAGGAAAATGAACCCTTGTGCACTATCAGTGGGAATGTAAATTAGCCACTTTGGAAAACAGCTATGTAGATTTTGCAAAATATTAAAAACAGAATTACCATATGATACAGTAATTCCACTTCTGGATATTTACCTGAATAACATGAACACACTAATTCAAAAAGATATATGCATGCTTACGGGGATTTGACACTATTTAAAATAGTCAAGATATGAAAACAACCCAAGTGCTTGAGGACAAAAGAATGCATTAAGAAGATATGGTGTAGGGTCTTCTTAGTGGCGCAATGGGTTAAGCGCAGCACTATGAAGCTATCCAGAGCCACTGCATCACGAGTTCGATACCTGGCCAGGGAGATTTAAACATGGCGCAGCAGCCCTCTCCTGCCTCGCCCACTGCTCCCCTCAGCAGTGTACTTCAGTCGATCTGCCTGTTTTATTCCCCACTCTGTCTCTGGTGAATCCTCTCACCACCCCACACTCTGGCATACACCCCAGATTGTATGCATAAATAAATAAACTTAAAAAAAAGATATAGTGTATATATACACAATGGAATACTCCTCAGTTATTAAAATGATGAAATCTTGCCATTTGTGACAACACAGGTAAACCTTGAGAGAATTATGCTAAGTGAAATAAGTCAAAAGGAGAAAGACAAATGCCATAATTTCACTAATTTGTGGAATATAAATACAAACAAAAGCAATCAAATAAAAACAGAAACCCTTAGACTCTGAGAACAAAATGGTGGTTACCAAAGAGGAAGGAGTGGGGAAGGAATAACTTGGTGGTGCATGGTAATTGGACATTTGTTGGTAGGTGGGTGTGGTGTGAAATATACAGTTGAGGTGAGAAAATGTACACTTCAAAATGATAGTGTTGTAAACTAGTGTGACCTCAATGAAAGAAATAAAGCAACTGAGTAAATCTCAAACAGAATGAACTCAAAGAAATCTGCTAGATACATCATATCAAATATTTGAAAACGAAACATAAACCAAACCAAACAAACAAAAACAAACAAACTTTGAAAGCAGTGAGAGAAAAATATCTTAGTTATAGGTGAAAACAATGAGAATGACAGCAAATTTTTCACCAGAAGCCATGGAGAGGTGAAGAAAATCACACTTTTTAAATTCACTGGGAAAAAGAAAGAATTGTCCCCAGAATTATGTATATCTACTGAAAATATCATTGAGAAATGAAGGGGAATTTAAGATATTTTCAGATGATGGAAAATTAAGAAAATTTGTTGCCAACAGACTTCTCTAAAAGAATGGCTACATAAGTTCTCCAAACAAAAGAAGGAATCTTGGAATACCAGGAAGGAAAAGAGTAAAATGAAAAGAGAAAAAAATATGAGTAAAGACAACAGTTTTCCTTATCCTCTTGAGTTTTCAAAGTTGTTTCACATTTGAATCAAAAGTTAAAGCAATGTCTGATGTGATCCTCAATAGATGTAAAGGAATTATTTAAGACAATAATATAAATGGGGAAGCAGAAGGACAAAAAATGAGATCATTTTCTACACTTCAAATTGATAAAATATTGACAATAACAGACTGTGATAAGTTATGTACACAAAATGCAATAGATCAACCACTAAAGAAGCTATGCAAAGAGATACCCTCAAAAACAATTTAGGGCCTCCCTGGTGGCACAAGGGGTTAAGTCTCAGCCTATGAAGCTATCAGCTGCCACTGCAGCATGAGTTCGATCCCTGGCCAGGGAGATTCCCACATGGTGCAGCAGACCTCTCCTGACTCTCCCCGCTGCTCCCCTCAGCAGGGTATTTCAGTCAATCTTCCTGTTCTGCTCCCCACTCTGTCTCTGGTGAGTCCTCTCCCCCCTAACACCTCTGGCCTGCACCCCAGATTTTACATGCATAAATAAATAAATCTTTAAGGAAAAAAAAAAACAAAGCACTTTAGATGAGTCAAATAGAATTCTAAAAAAGTTTTAAAATAACCCACAGGAAGGCAGGAATAAAAACCAGAGATGAAGACAAACAACAAAATGTCAGGTTTAAGCCTTAACATATCAATAATTACATAATATGAAAAGACATCAATTGCAGAGATCAGCAGAGTTGATATTTACAATGACACAACTACATATTGTCTCCAGGAAATTCACCTCAAAAATATAATGACAGGTAGGTTGAAAATAGAAGAATGGGGGCAGCGGTGATGCGAGTTCGACCCCAGGCCAGGGAGATTCCCACATGGCGCGGCAGACCTCTCCTGCCTCGCCCGCTGCTCCCCTCAGCAGTGTATTTCTGATCTGCCTGTTCTGCTCCCCACTCTGTCTCTGGTGAAGCCTCTCGCCACCCCACACTTCTGGCCTGTACCCCAAGCTTGTATAAAAAAAAAAGAAAAAAAAAGTAAAAAAAAATACTCTTATAGGTTTCACAAATTTACCAAATAAATAAGGAATTAAAAAAAAAGAAAATAGAAGAATGGGAAAAATATACCATGCATTAATAAAAAGAAAATTAGAGTAACCATATTAATTTTAGATACAGTAGACTACAAAGTAAAGAAAATTACCAAAAAAGGTTAAAACTTAACGATAGAAGGGTTAGCCTACCTGGAATATATAGCAAAACAAAAACTGGGAAGAGTGAAAACCTAAGGGGAGAGAGAAAAATCCACAAGTTTGAGACTTCAACACAGTCTCTCAAAAATCATTTTTTGAGCCTATGTATTAAGAAGTGCGCTGTTTAATTTCCACTTGTTTAGAGATTTTCACGTTATCTTTTTGCTTTTGCTTTCTAATTTTATTTCGTTGCACTGAAAAAACACATTACATATGAAAAAGAAAAATCATTAAGACAGAAAAATCATTAAGGACATAGAAGAAATAAAAACACCATCAACCAGGAAGATTAAGTCAACATTCAAGGAGCTCTCTACCTCACAACAGCAGACAGGGAACATACAACAAGATAGACTGTGTCCCGAGCCATAAAACCCAATTCAACAAATTTAAAATAATTGAACTCATATGTAATGTGTTTTTTCAGTACAACGAAATAAAATTAGAAACCAAAAGCAAAAAGATAATATGAAAATCTCTAAACAAGTGGAACTTAAACAGCACACTACTTAATAATACATAGGTTCAAGAGGATGATTCAAAGGAAATTTAAAAATACAGACAACTAAATGGAAATTAAATATAACAAAAAGAAGTCAAAGCAGTACTGAAAGAGAAGTTTACAGTATTAAATGTTGCATTATAATTTTGGAATGATAGCATATCAATAATCTAAGTTCCTACCTCAAGAAACTACAAAAAGAAAAGCAAAATAAGCTCCAAGTAAGCAAAAGGATGGAAACAATAAAAGACAGAAATTAATACAATTGAAAATAGAAAAATAAGAGAAAATCAATGAAACAAAAAGTTATTTAAAAAATAGTATTTATACAGCGCGGCCAGGGTCCTGGGCAGCGTGCTCCACACCACTCCTGCACAGCCTAAGGCACAGGTGGCATTGGGGGCCAAATGGGGAGCCCCTCTCTGGGCTGAACCCTACTTCATTCATATCAGTGCAAGTCACCCATAATTCGGGCATGCCCGCTGCAGACCTCCAGGAGGTGAGAGAGACAAATCAGAGCCCTGGGCACAGTCATTGTCTGGGGCGGACCCAAACAGAGCAGGTCAGAACCACCAGAGATAGGCCCATGAGACGAGCTGCTGTGGTGACCCTCACACTCGCTCCCCCTACATGATCTCGGGGACTGAGGAACCAAACCCCTGGCCCAGAGATGTGAGCAACATGAGTGAGGCTTCCTCCTTTTCCAGCTGGGGGAGGAAAACATCAGAGATGTGACTGGGGCAGGGCTGGAAACCACGGAAGGAGAGGAGAGGAGCCGGTCCAACCACCTGCTGGAGTCTGTCCCTGCCGGGGAACTTCCCCACCGACCGTGCCGGGAGTTGGGTTCCCAGCGCCAGAAGAATAAGGTCCAGAAGCAGCATCATGTGATAGTCACCAGAATGGATGGGACAATCAGCCTGAGTGAGGACGCACAGAACCCAGAGACCACACCGGTCTGGAGAACTCGGGACAGTCTCCTCAGCACAGGAAGTTCCAGAATCAAGGAGCCGGAGAACCACCCCACACCTGCCCTACAAGAGGTTCCTGGCCGGCTCCGCCTTGCCACCTGCCTCCCAGCTGCTCCTGGGGATCTGAGCAGCCTGGTCTGCTGCGGTCCAGGAGCCCCAGTCCTCGCCCAGGAAAAGGACAAGCTTCCAAAGAAAGGACAAGGTTCCATGAAAAGGACAAAGCTCGTGGGCCAACCATTATCTAGAGCGTGCAGTGAGGGAGGAGTGAGCAGAGGCGGGAGGAAGGTACGGGCAGCGGGGTGGTGGTTTGTGGGTGGAATATTGGTGGGAGGCCCGCACGTGAGTGGAAAGATAACTATACAAAGGTGACTAATGATGTAAGAAGATTAAAACTGGATTAAGAAGATGTGGCACATATACACTCTGGAATACTAATCAGCAATCAAAAAAGATAAACTCATGCCATTCTCAGCAACATGGATGGAGCTAGAAGGGCTCATGCTCAGTGAAATAAGCCAGAAGGAAAAAGAAAAATATCGGATGGTTTCACTTGTAAGAGTAATATAGGGGAACCAAATAAGGGATCAGGGAAAAAATATTAATAAATAAAAAACCAAAATTAACAGGCAACTATAAATGAGAGACATTCTGCAGTGGAGGAGGAGGGAGAGGGATCAAAACGGGAGGGAAGAGCACAGGGGACTATGGTGATGGTGCACGGGTGAGTTGGTGGTGGGAATTTTATGGGGACCACACCTGAGAGGAGAAAGCAAATACTGTGCAAAAATGAACAATGATGCAAAAAATATATAAATAAATTTGAAAATTAAAATAAAATATATTAAGTCAAAACCTCATATAAGTCAAAATTGTGAAGCAGAAGGAAAAAAACAGTATTTATAAACCTCTCCTAAGACTAAATAATAAGAGAAAATACCCACCAATCAATATTTGGAATGAAACAGGATATCATTACAGGTATCCAGCCAATTTAAAAAAAGCCACCCCTGGTGGCTCAGGGATTAAAGTCTCAGAACTATCAAGCTATCACTAGCCACTGTGGCCTGAGTTCGATCCCCGGCCAGGGAGCTAACCCATATGGTGCAACAAACCTCTCCTCTCTCCCCAGCTGCTCCCCTCAGCAGTGTATTTCAGTCAGTCTGCCTGTTCTGCTCTCCACTCTGTCTCTGGTGAGTCCTCTCACTCCGTCCCCTCCCCGTGCCTCTGGCCTACACCTCAGTTCTTGTATCGATAAATAAACATAAATAATTTAAAAAATTAAAATTAAAAAAAGACACTACAAACAAATTTATGCTCATAAATTCAATAACTGGAAGGACTGGGCAAATTTCTTAAAAAACCACAAATCAAGAAGGAATAGGTACTCTGAATTGTCCTATAACCACTAAAGTAATTGAAATGGTAATTTAAAAGTTACCCTAAAAGAAAGTAATTTGAAACATTATCAAACATCAAAAAAAAAAAGAATTCAAAACATCTTTGCACAGCAATTTTTCTAGAAAAAAAATCTTTCAGAAAATTTATGATGAGGAAATACTTCCCAACTGATTTTATGATGCTTATGGCAACCTGATATTAAGACCAAAGACAATATGGGGGGCCTCCCTGGTGGCACAAGGGGTTATGTCTCAGAACAATGAAGCTATCTGCACCCACTGCAGCCTGAGTGCAATCCCCAGCCAGGGAGCTTCCCACATGGCACACAGCAGACCTCTCCTGTCTCACCCGCCGCTCCCCTCAGCAGTGTATTTCAGTAGATCCACCTGTTCTGCTCCACACTATCTCTGGTGAATCCTCTCACCACCACCACCCCACTCTGGCCTACTCCCCAGTTCTTGTATGCATAAATAAATACATCTTTTAAAAAAGACAATAATAAAAAGGAAAACTATATACAAATATGGCTTTAGGGATGGCTTTGTGGACTCAACTCCAACAGCAAGGGAAACAAACGCAAAATAAACCGAAAAGACTACACCAAACGACAACGCTTCTGAACAGCAAAATAAACAATCGTTAAAACAAAAAGACACCCTGCCAAATGGGAGAAAATATTCGCACAACAGACATCTGGTAAGGGACAACTATCCAATGCCAAAAGGGCTTGTACAACTCAGCAAAAAACCAAGTCCAAAAATGGGTATAAGAGCTAAATAGACACTTCTCCAAAGAACATGTGCCAATAGGCACATGAAAAGATGTTCATCATTGTTTATCATCAGGGTAATGCAAATAAAACCAAAGTGAGATACCTGTGAGAATGTCCATATTAAAAAGACCAGAAACAATAAGTTGGTGAGGGCATGGAGACAAAGGAACACCACTGGTGAGAATGTAGACTGGTCCTGCCTCTATGGAAAACAGTATGGAAGTTTCTCAAAATATTCAAAATGGCTATAATCCAGCAACTCCACTCCTAGGTATCTAGCTGAAGAATTCAAAAGCACTAATTTGAAGGGAAGCATGCACTCCTACGTTCATTGCAGCACTATTTACAGTAGCCAACTTAAAGAAGAAATCTAAAAGCCCAAGGAGACCATGCTCAGCGAAATAAGCCAGAAGGAAAAAGAAAAATATCAGATGGTTTCGCTTATAGGAGGAATATAGGGGAATCAAATAAGAGATCAGGAGAAAATAACAACTACAACAACAAAACAAAAACAAAACTAGCAGGCAACCAAAATTGAGAGACATTCAGCTAGGGAGGGGGAGGATAAGGGTTCAAAACGGGGGTGGGGAGAAGAGCACAAGGGACTATGGTGACGGTTCACGGGTGAGACGGTGGTATGTAACCCACGGGGACTACACAATAATGTAAAAGATATAAATAAAAAAATACAAAATAAAAAATAAAAGCCCAAGGAGAGATGAATAGATTAAGAAGATGTAGTTTTTCAATGGAGTAAGCTCATCTTCAAGAGAGATGAACTCATCATTTTTGACCTCATGGATGGAACTGGTGACAATTATGCCAAGAGTAAAAAGTCATAAGGAGAAAGACAAATATCAGATGGTTTGTCTTATGTGTGGAATTTAGAAAAACAAAACAAAGGAACAGACAACAACAAACTATCTGACTGTAAAACTGAAGATACCAGAGGGCAAGGGCCACACTAGAAAGCACAGTGCCCACCTGTGACATACATCTGAAGAGGTGGGATTCCAGGCCTCTGAGTCATATACTGTATGATACCAACATTACCTTAATAAATTTTAAAAATGGGTCAAGTTTCGTCTATTCCATATAATAAGATAAACGGTTCCTACATAGTATAGCTATACTGTAGGGGTAAAGTGTTGGGGAAGAACTGAAGGTCGAATAGTGCTGTTTTCTCCGAGCTATGGTCTCTGATAGTTTCAAGCATGTTGAAGAAGGTAGCAGGGCTTTATTTGATGGATGGGGTAACACAAGCAGGGGACCTGCTGGATATATTTTTTCAGTGGTGTTTTGCAGGTTGTCTGCCCCTGACCTAGCAGTAGTTTCACTACTTTTAGTAGAACAAATGAAAATTTCAGTTCACTCAGGTCTGGGGTTGCTGATGACAAACAGAAGGTTTGTAATACAGTGTCTAAAAGTCTGCTAAAGGATGACGAGGCTATTCTTAGCAAAGGGGACCCTAAATGATCAGAGAAGGGAAAAGAGGAGAAATTCTATGTAAAATTCTGGGAGTTGCTCGTTTCTGACAAGAGCTTTCCCTGCGCCTAAGATCTACATTTCACATTTCTTTTCCTTCTCAATCTTTTCCAATTGGAGCAAAGATTACTTGTTTAGCATCAATCAGCATGTGTAGAATCTTTGTTGTGCCACATGCAAGTTTTAATAGAACCATCAAAAGTTGTTTCTTTTGCCTATTATCCTGTTTTATCATCAGATCTTTTTAGATTGGCGTTGGTGCCTCTTCCACCCTCCTTCCCTTCCTCCCTTTCCATCAGGTATATCTTGTTATTTGCCTACTCAGCTCCAACTGCAGCCTTTAAATCGTTGCTAGATGCTGAGCAAAGAAAAAGCAGTTGCCTTAGCAACAAATCTTCAGTCATTGATTTGTTGCTTCACAGGCAATTAGGTATAATCCTGGTTTACCTGGAAAAGCAAATTTTACAAGGACTCCCCTCTCCCTGCCTCCACCATCTCATAATGGACAGATCACATTTATTCTAGAGCAACTGGGTCTGTGTATTTGTTTCTTTCACACACAGATACTAGGCTTCCTTGGGCATCCAATGAACATTGTTCAGATGCATTTATCTTTATTGAAGCTGGTATCCCAGACCACACACTCAGTCTTTTCTAAATATCTCAAAATCATATGTACAGACTTCAGCATTACAGGTTTGCTCTGCCACTTCTCACCAGGCATACTTATTTCCTCTGATTAATATCTCAACAAAATGTCTCTACCATTGAAGTGCTAGGAATTTACCTATATGATCTCTAAGCTTCCCAACAAAATAGAAATTACCCCCACTTTGCAGAAAAGAAAATTGAAACTTAAAGAAGATCAGTGTCTTAGTTAAAATGATGTAGCTTGAAAGAGGCTTATGAACCTAAGACTGACTGGCTCCTAAACCTATGTTCTTTTCACTGAAACTTCAGGTCCCCATCTTACTTCTCCACAGGCCATTTATTCAATAGGATCACTGTTGATCATTACTATTAAGGCCTTATATTACCTCTTTTTTTAAAAAAAGATTTTATTTATTTATGCATACAAGAGCTGGGGTGCAGGCCAGAGATGTGGGGGTAAGCGGATTCACCAGAGACAGAGTGGAGAGCAGAACAGGCAGATCTACTGAAATACACTGCTGAGGGGAGGAGCGGGAGAGACAGGAGAGGTCTGCTGCGCCATGTAGGTTAGCTCCCTGGCCTCGGATCGAACTCAAGCCTTCGCAGTGATAGCAGACTTAACCCCTAGGCCATCAGGGAGGCCCCTTATAATGCCTCTTAAATAACATCCCTGGGGCCATGCCCTCTTACCCAGACATAATTTAAATACTTCAGTTGGATCTTTCTGTGAACAGATTCTATTGAAGGAGTAAACATAGAGGGAAATTTGGGGGGGGGGGACGAGCCACTAGGAATTAACTTTCCCAGGTGAGTGTCATACCTAGGACTAGGGCTCATATTAAATATGATATTTGCAAGCCCTTTGTCACAGCAAGTTAGGGCATGGGTAGGCTCAGTAGCTCTTTCTACATTCTTTGAACTTGGGCCTCTTCCCAAAACTTGTTGCTTAGCCTGAGATGACACTTCTGCAGATGAGTCAGGCTCCATGTGTACTCACCTACAGCCCTAAAAATGCCTAGATTGTGTTGGGGTTCAGAGGGAGTGGTGGCTATGAAGTCACCACCAGACCCCTCCCAGCAGTTAGTGGTGGCATGGCAGAGAGATGACATGGGACTGCAAAATAGACCTACCGACCACACTGAGGAATCCAGCATTACAACCAGAAAAGGGGCCAATTTCCACACAGCTAGGCCTGATTCCTATGCTGTAGCCTGGGACTGCCTTCCTTTGACCCTATTTCCTTTGGTCCTTGCTCCTATATCTAAAACCCAGAAGATGGAAAAGGAGCTTGGACACCAAGATTTGGGCCCCCATGCCCATGATTAGGTTAGGGCCCCATATTTCCTCAATAACCAGAAGCATTCAAACTGGAGTCTCTCATTTTTTGGCTATCAGTTCTCAGAATGGTTTGCCTGGATGCAGGCAGCTGAATTGGATGACTGGCACTTGTAAAATGCCGGAGAATATTAGTTAATCCATAATGCAGATTCATCTAAGTCTGTTGAGCTTACTCACCAGTAAAATCACCAACAAGATGACATCAAGTCGGGGCCTCCCTGGTGGCACAATGGGTTAAGTCTCAGCGCTATGAAGCTATCTGTCCTGGGCCAGGGAGCTTCCCACATGGTGCAGCAGACCTCTCCTGCCTCGTCCGCTGCTCCCCTACGCAGTGCACTTCAGTAGATCTGCCTGTTCTGCTCCCCTCTCTGTCTCTGGTGAATCCTCTCACCACTCCACACCTCTGGCCTACACCCCAGTTCTTGTATGCATAAATAAATCTTTTTAAAAAAGATGACATCAAGTCATCCAAAGAAAAAGATTTGAGTAATCAGCTCTTTAAAAAAGTAACTGTTGGGCCTCCCTGGTGGCGCAGCGGTTAAGCGCTGCGCTGTGGAGCTGTCGTCAGCGGCGAAGCGAGTTCGTCGCCCGGCCAGGGAGAGTCCCACATGGCGCAGCAGACCTCTCCTGCCTCGCCCGCTGCTCCCCTCAGCAGTGTATTTCTGATCTGCCTGTTCTGCTCCCCACTCTGTCTCTGGTGAACCCTCTCGCCGTCCCATGCCTCTGGCCTGTACCCCAGCTTGTATGTATAAATAAATCTTAAAAAAATTTTTTTAAAAAAGTAACTGTTTATGGGAATGTAAACTGTTCCAGTCCCTATGGAAGACAGTGTCGAGGTTTCTCAAAATATTAAAAATAGAACTACCATATGACCAGCTACTCCTAGGTATCTATCTGAGAAATGAAAAAACACTAAATTGAAAGGATACATGCACGCCTATGTTCACTGCAGCACCACTTAGAATCGTCAACTTATGGAAATAACCTAAATGTCCAATGACAGATGAGTGGTAGATTTACATAAGGAACTACTACACAGCCAAAAAAATTCCGTTTTTAATAACATGGATGGAATTGGAGAGGATTATGCTAAGCAAAATAAGTCAGAAGGAGACAAAGACCAGGTGATTTCACTCATATGTGGAATCTAGAGAAACCAGAGGGTCAGATAAAGCCAAACCAAACCAAACCCTAGAAATCTGACTGCAGAATTGAGGCTACCAGAGGGGGCGGGTGTTGGGTGGGGAGTAAAAGTGGGGGGCTCCAATAGACTATGGCAGAGCATTGGAGCTTTAGTGAAGGGCATGGGAGAACATACACCTAAAGGTGTGAACCTATTCTCCTAAGTCATACACAATATTGTAAACCAATGTCACCTCAATACAAAATATGATAAAAAATTTAAACTCAGCTGTCCCTTTGGTTCATTTTATGGGCAACCCTGCCCCCTACAGGTATTAGCAAAGAAAAACAGCATTGCTGGTCCAGTTTAATTTGTGGCATTGCGTCCCATTAAACTTAAGGGTTTTCTCTTGATAGCAGAAAAGGCTCATTCAAATCAGATTACAGAAAAATAACAGAAAGTGTCACACTGTTTCTATGAATCCCATAAATATTTTCTTAGGAAAACAGGGGGACCTGGAAACAGAAGTCAAAATCTTAGAGAACTGTTGAGCCATTGCCAGGCTACTGTGGGCCCGGCTTTCAGTACTTTGGGGAAGGAAGGGGCAAGAAAAGGAGTCTTCTTCTGTGGTGCTATGGGGGCATGCCCTGGTTAAATCTGTCTTCCAGTCCTGATCCTGCCACTTGCTAAAGTCAGAGCACTTCACTCCTGTGATCAAGACTCCAACAAGGCCTCCCTGGTGGCGCGGCGGTTGAGCGCTGCGCTGTGGAGCTGTCGGCAGCACGCGATGCGAGTTCAACACCCAGCGGGGGGGGGATCCCATATGGTGTGGCAGACCTCTCCTGCCTCGCCCGCTGCTCCCCTCAGCAGTGTATTTCTGACCTGCCTGTTCTGCTTCCCGCTCTGTCTCTGGTGAACCCTCTCGCCGCCCCACGCCTCTGGCCTGTGCCCCAGCTTGTATGTAAAAAAAAAAAAAAAAAAGACTCCAACAGCTTCACATCTCAGAATAACTATCTCCCTTTCCTGAGCTATAAAACCCTTATGAACTGGCCTGACTCATCTCTTACTGCTTTGCCATCTTCAGTATCGCTCCTTTTCCTCCCTCCATGTAATGAGCTCATTTCCTGGGGCAGGGATGTCCTGTTTTCTGCTTGTGGTCTCACAAGCGGGTCTCAGCTTGTGTCCTTTTCAGAAAGATTTTCTGCAGCCACCCTACACTATCTGTTACAACCACATCACACTATTCTAGCTTTTGTTTACAAATGTATTATCTGCCTCTCCTTATTAGAATGTAAGCTCCAAGAAGACAAGTGCTTTTGTCTTGTTCACCATAGTATCCTCTGCCACTGCAACAATGCTTGGTATGTAGATTCCAGTATTTTTTTTTCATGATCAATAATAGCAGTGAGTTGTAGAGCATGTCACTTAACCTGCACCTCTGTTACAAAATACAAATATCCAAAGCCCCTCCCCCACCCCCGCCCTTGATACATCAAATAAGAGGACAAAGGTGTAAAGCCTAGCCTGGTGGCTGATAACAGGTAGGTATTTAAGACATCTATTCCTAACCATCACTCCCCTCCCCCCATTTAGTCATGCTGCCAAATCACATTAAAATTTAAAGAGATCGAAGTGTGTATACCATGGTGGGGACTGGAGGGCAGGTGCTGTAAATTACTGTATGCTTTTTAGTGGGCCCCAAACTACCTCTTTGGGACCCGTGTGGGTAGACTTCTCAGTCATCTGCAAAAATGACAGAGAATTCAGGAATCTAGCCTACTTGGGTTTCTAGGCTCAGATTTATAAGCTGACATTTTAAAACAGGAGATAAGGCCTAAGTCAGGCCTAGCTAATATATGGTGGACAGTCAACCATAAGGTATTCAAAACCCAATAGCATGAACTGAAGGGAACAACTCTGGGTGAGACAGAGAAAAGAACAAGGTGTTTTCTGATTCCGCCCGCCCCCCTACCCATGAGACTTGGACTCAACTTAAAAAAAATAATAAAGGACTCAAATGAGACTTGGACTCAAACTTAAAAAAATAATAAAGGACCCAGTTTCTACAAAGGCTATTAAATAATATCTATACTAAAATGAAGCTTAGAATGCATTTCTATTTAACAGATTAAGGTAAAAGAGTTCCGTTTAAAATGTAGATGCTATTGGTCTCCAAAGGTGGAGAAAAGTGATTATCTCAGATTCTAGAGAAGATAGCATTCATTACTGGGGGAAAGTTTCTTTTTTTTTTTTTAAGGTTTATTCATTTAAGCTGGGGTACAGGCCAGAGGTGTGGGGCAGCGAGAGGGTTCACCAGAGACAGAGGGGGGAGCAGAACAGGCAGATCAGAAATACACTGCTGAGGGGAGCAGCGGGAGGGGCAGGAGAGGTCTGCCTCGCCATGTAGGAATCTCCCCAGCCGGGCGTCAAACTAGCGTCACCGCTGTGGACAGCTCCACAGCGCAGCGCTTAACCGCTGCGCCACCAGGGAGGCCCAGAAAGTTTCTTTTTCATTAGAGCAATAGCAAAAAATTTGGGCTTAGCTGGCGAGTTGGGATCCCCTTAGGATCAATCCTGTACATTGGTGCTAACAAGAGATTGAGAACGTGTTCCATCCTTTTCTTTCTCCCAGGAAAGGGCAGGGTAACATAACGCAAGATGACTCTGAATTTTCACCTTTAATCTAAAGGTGTAACCCACAAAATTCTGAAAGAAAAAAAGAGTTGGGGGATGTGCTCTTCTAGCTTCTTCTAAATAAGTGGTCAGATTTGCGTGTTGGAGATACTTGAGTCACCCATGCTAGAAACTAGCATCCATTCTCTATTATTAAACTGGTTCTCAGATTCCTAAATAAAAAGGCCAATCAATGTATACTCATATAAAAATGCAAGAAAGTCAAGTCAAATGAATCACCTTTTCCAAAACTTTAATTCCCAAGACTCTTTCTTCACAGGGATTAATGTTTCACTCCATGCTGCCAAACAAAAAACCCCAAACTTTCAGCAATGGCATCAGACTTAATGTTGGGAAATACTTGCTATCACTGGGGCTGAAATCTGATCAAGCAGCCTCTATTCGTCCAGACTTTCACCCCAATAAACTCATTTAAACATATTGTCACTTACTATCTAACTACAAAATGAAAGCAGACTTTAAGGCCAGGTTAGCTGTCTCTAACAAAAGCCAGAGATATTCAAATGAGGCGATTTCAGATAGAATTGCTTGAAAATTACATGTATTATTTTAGCTGAACTACAAGAATCCACATAAGACTGTGAGAGCTTATCCCTGGAATAACCCTAACAACTTATTTTTTGGCTGCTACATAATGTTGAAGTCGTAACGGGCTTCTTTAATTTTCAAATACTGGAGCTTCAACCTGCTGTTCTTTGTAAATTCATAATTAAAGCATTGGGAATGTAGTCTAACTTCTAGAGGGGAGGAGAGATGGTACTTTTGTAAGCTTGGATACTCTTTTTTTTTAAGACTTATTTTCATTTATGCATACAAGGACTGGAGTGTAGGCCAGAGGTGTCGGGGGATGAGAGGATTCACCGGAGACAGAGTGGGGAGCAGAAAAGGTGGATCTGTTGCAATACACTGCTGAGGAGAGCAGTGGGGGAAACAGGAGAGGTCTTTCTTCCCAAGTGGGTTGGCTCCCCTGCCCCGGCTGGAACTCATGCTGCAGTGGCTGCTGATAGCTTGATAGCGCTGACTTTAACCCCTGTACCACCAGGGAGGCCCATAAGCTTGAATACTCTAAGCTGCAGCTCTGACACACACAAGATGCCTGCTTAGTTTTAGGGTAGTGTAGGTGAGCAGATAAGGTACGTATATGTACAGGTGAACTTTAAAAACACATTGCCATTTTCATCCTACCCACTTTAATCATTCTTTCCTATATTTGGAATTGCACTGGTAGGGTAGCCACTAGCCAGCCACTTGTTGCTATTGGGTATCTTACAATATGCCTTGTCCAAAATGAGACATAAGTGTAAAATGGTAAAGACTCAGCATGAAAAAAAAGATGCAAATGTCTCATTTTTCTATCAACGTGTTGAAATATGTTCAATTTATTAAAAATAAATTGAATTTAATTATTAAATTTAAATTTCACCTCTACCTTTTTACCTTTCGTAATGTGACCCTTTCCCTCATTATTTTCCTACTGGGCTGCCCTATTCTAGAACATTTGGTACACAGGGAACCAATTGTGCATTTTCCTGAAAAGTAGGTCCATCAGTCACCAACACTATCCACTGAGAAACTCAGCAGTATTTCACCTAAGTACCGCGCGCTACCAATTGCACCACTGGAGCTCCGCCAGTATTTCAGAGGCTTCAGGTGCCCATTCTGCCCCAAACAACGGAAATCTCAGACCAACATTCCTAGAATGTTGTAAGAGTTAAGTTCATTTATCTCTTAATTAGCTGTGAAAACAAACTCTAAATTCAGATGAGCCCTTCACCCCATTACCGCTCACTGCTCCCCTCAAATACCATTTGAATGGGGATTTTTGTAATCCTTTATCAATTATTTTACACATCTCCTAATTGAAATAAATGCCAGCTCCTTGTGAACAGGGATTATATATGTCTTTCTCCCAGCGCTTCAAATGTTGAATGAAGAACAATGATCTTCTCAAAGTACCCACCTCAGCAGATAAACATTATTATTGCACCTCTTACTTGAAATGCCTTGTTTTCTATTGCCTTTAGAGGGCACAGTACATTCTTCTGAACATGCTTTTAACTGTGGCAAATCTGCATTCACTGAGAAAAACAAATTCATCCAAGAGTCACCTCAAGGATGGCAAATAATGGGAAGGGAATAGGGCTGAATCTCTCAGTGGCTCATAAAATTGTTTCTGGAAGCAATTTAAAACAAGTTCCAAATACCTTCTGAACAATAACATTCTTTGAATGCCTATTGCTGCCTGATGCAACTTTAAAGGGCATTTATTTGAATGCCAATGAGGAAAAGCTGCAATTCTTTCTAGTCATTTTATATTTCAAATCAAGACATAACTGGGACCAAGAGCACATGTAAGGGGGCAGAGATGACCATTAACATAAAAGATTCCCCAAACTTACTTCAGCTTCCCCCACCAAACCTTCAGAAATAAAACTTGGTAACATACAGCAATAAGATGTATTTGGTAATGTCCAAAGTGATTTACAAACTTACAATGACCTTTAATCCTCCTCAAATTTGCCATTTAAGTTTTCCTTGGCAAACTAGCCCAATATAGATGCTTATTCTAAGAAATCTTAAGTAATCTATAATAAGTAATCTAATCGAGGGCTTGGGATAAATATTAAAAGACAAATTAGGGGCCATCTAGCAGCAGGATTAAGAGCACGATAAAAATAAGGCCTGGAGTCTGAGATCTGACTGGGAATAATACTCTGCTCTGGGCAAATTACCAAACGTCTGTAACCGTTACATCACCTGTAACACATGGTGGTAATATTTACACCTTCGAGTCACTGAGGATTAAATAATTTATATTGAGTGCGTAACACAACACCTGAGAGCAATCAGAAAAAACTTAGCTATTTAATATAGCTATTAGTAATCCATTTGCAAGTTCTCAGACCTAAATCTTGCCTGAATTCAATGACGTCAAAGGATTCTAATTTTCATTTCCTATTTTTAAAAATGACACTTAAAATAGCTTACAGTCTGCTCTACTAGATCCTGTTCTAAGTGAAGGTCCTTTTCACTGACTTTCTGTCACCAAGATGCCTGTGCACTGGCTTGCTGCCTAGAAGGTCAACTTTTCAGTGGTGGTCTTGGGTTTCAAAGAACAGAACCATTAATAAAAGTAAAAACAAAACCCTGGGAAGGTCGTTAAGAGGTGACTACACCAAAATTATCCTAAGGCACTGAGCTCCTATGTCTACAATAAGGGTTTTGTAGGTACCAGAGAAAATGAAACTATAATAAATTTCACCACTGGCTAAAGGACTACCAAGAAGAAATCTCATCCAAGTATCAGAATGTGATGACCTACTTAGAAACAAGGACGTCTTAGTGGTTTAGGAAATATGCATAATGGTTGGAAGTAGGGATGGAAGACAGAAGCTGCATGATCGCACGTGCACACCTAGACAAGTTTCCTTATTTATACAGGTCAAGCAAGGGAGTAGTTAGGGCAATGGTGAGAATACAAGGAAACAGCGAAGATGCACCTATTTAAAATGTTTACATAAATTTTCCCAGGATCCTTGTATTGTAATATACTTTAAATCTTTTATTTTACCACTTGAAGATTAAGCCATTAAATTATACAAACACATAAGTTATGTCCCGTAAACCAGTACCTGCCCATATTCATAGACAATGAGGGGAATCAAAATCAAGGTTTCCCTGTGATTCCATTTGATTCTAAAAATCTACTTCGTATCAGCTTGAAGCAACAGAACCTTTATCAGATTCCCCTTTAAAGAAAAACCCAAGGAGAGATGATCAAGCACAAATGATCACTTCATGCATTTTATTGATAGTCTATATTTTAAGTCTGCAGTATGACATCTTACATAGGGAAAAAGCTTCTTCCTAAAGATAACTATTAATAATCAAACCAGCTTTAATATGACTTGACCTTTCAAGGTCCTGTTTTGCATTAAACAAGTTAATTTTTAGCAGGTGTAAAGCACTGTACAAAAAAAAAAAAAGGAAACTGGGTACATTCTCAAAATTAAATTTAATACAGGGCTTCCCAACCAGGAGTCTGTTGTATATATACTGGAGAAGGGTGTTATGTTCAGGTTTAAATTGAAAGAAAATAAGAAACCAGATAAAGCAAGCCAATTGAATTCTCATTACTTTGTGCTCCCTTCTGCTTTTTATTGTTTGAAAATTTCTCCCAGAGGTCGGGAAGCCCTGGTATAACAATCACTTTATTCTTTACAGAACATACATTTATGTGCTTCATGTTCAAAGACATAAAGGCAGCCTTTGTTCCTGTTCCCCCTCCAAATCCCTTCAGGTTCTTATAGGTTTCAGAAAGCTTCCCAAGATTGCTGCCCAGTTCTTTATATGAATCCAAGTAAACATCTATACCAAAGCAGCTCTTCCTGGGAGAAGATAAAACAGGCACAGATACATAACCAGGCCAATTGCGTACCTACTCAACCTGATATCTGATCACATGACCCTACATCTTTAAAAGCAGCACCAGGGACAAATGGAGCTATCAAGAGGTAAAATCCAAACACTGGATAGTTAAAACATGTATAAATCAGTTAAAAGGATGTTAGCGAAGGGGCACTAAAAAGTTAAGGCTGGGCAACTAGTTTAACCATACCTCGGTACTGGAATAATCTGCAAGATGAGGAACGGACAGAGGAACCTTGAAATAACTAGGCACAGTGGCATGATGGGGATCACTTTCACTGCGTGTCTTTAAGATACGTTATCATTCAACCCAAGTGACTCTAAAGCAGCTTATAGGTCTTTTAGTAAACAAATCCTAATCAAAAGCAAATATCTCACTAATTTTGATGTTGGAGGGTGTGCCTATTTCCTTCATACTTCAATTAAAACATGAAATGATATGAAAACATTTATAAAACTGATACAAACTGTTACTCCTTGAGAGGTCCAACACCTTAGTAACAAGCTCTATCCTATGCTGTATTTTAGATACAAAATGGAGTAACTTAACATTGCCCACTTGTTGGGAATAATAGTATTTTAGCAGCATTCCAGTTAAGAACTCTTAATTTCAGAATGCTGAAACTTTAAAAGGACAGGTACCAAGCTCATACTGTTCCTTAGTTGCTTAGTAAGTCTGACTTTAAAGTAAGTGAAATACTAGTTTCTCAGACTTTGCACTTTTTTCCAAATAAAAACGCTGATTTACATATTTTTAATTTTTTTTCAAATGTGCACAATTTACTAGTTAACTCAGTGAATTACAACACTGTTATTGAATATTAAACATACTGAAGAATTATACTATACTTGAGGGGGAAAATGCCTGACACTTTAACATGTGACTTTTCAACCTCTTGCATTACTAAGGTACAGAATACTTTCAAAAGTAGCAATCAGCATAGTCTTATAAGACAAGAAAAGAATAAAAGTACCCTGGCAAATGTGGCTTCAACGTACTTAATATTGGTGATACATCTGACAAGAAAGCCAGTAAAGTAACACTTAAAAAAATCTATAAGGCAGATTACAAGTATTTTTTGTTCACAAAAGACAAAGGAGAAAAAATGAAAAAAAAAGTGTGTGTGTGTGTGGGAGGGAAGAAAAAAAACACCCTCCCTTAAAGTATCAATAACATCCACAAGTTGCCAGTGTATTCTAGGCAAGCTGAAGAATTGGCCTTTTAAAATACATTTCACAACATTCACCTCCCTATCACCTGAGTATTTTGGGAACCAACTTAAAGTCACGGTTGATGCTTGACCCAACCCATGTCGTGGACATCTGGGAAGCAGGTGGTTAAGTACAGAGCATATTAAGCGATAACCTTTGATAAATATAATTTGAGACACTGACACTAGGAGAGAATACTTGGCATGGAAAGGATGCGTTTTCCCAGTGGAAAAAATTTATCTGAGGCAACAGATCTAACCAATTTCTTAATATTACAATTTGTGTGCATTGCAACAATCGTGTTTTTAGAGAATATATATTCACATAAAATCCTGATACTAAACATTTTTTTGTTAGTTGTACAATTATTACCTAACTCCAACACTAATGTGAACACTTTTTTCAATCCCCACCTTCATTAACCACTAATACCCCTGAGGTACAACCAGTGTGTTCTTTCTGAACCAATATTCCAAATTAACATGATTCACTTTCCAGTGATGTTACAGATAAAGCCCGCCAACTTTAATCTGTTCAATTTTGGCTTTAGTACCTGTAAATCTCAACCTGTCAGCTGCTTGGTTAATAAAACACCTCAAACACTTCAGACCAGTAAGTTTGATTTTTAAAAACATCTGAAATATTCAAGGAAACTCAGTTTTTAGTACTTTTTCCCTATGCCTTGAACAATGTAATCTCCCAACTTTGCTTTTTTTGTTCCTATTACTGCATGAAGTTCAAACTAGGTCTTCAAGACAGAACCTTTCTGTAATAAAGAAAAAGTGCAAAGATACAAAATGAAATGTAAAGTCTTTTGCAAGAAAATGCTCCCTCGAGAAAACAGGTGTTTGGATGCTGGTAGAAAAAAAAGATTTTTGTTCTCCATTGTACATCTGACACCTACAAATGACCTTGTCTTCAATGTCCACAATACTATTAAGTATATATTAGTCATGGACCTTGTGAAATAAAAAGTAGCAAATTCCACTAAAATATTTGTATTCATTCTACACAATCCAAAGGAAATTAATGAGTGCTGTTGGAAAAGGTGTCCACGTGCACATGTCAATGTGCATTCTACTGGAGGCTAAAAACTTAAAACTCTATTTCCAGTGTTTATGAATAGCTTCAATATCTACATTCATAACCAGCATTCTGCATGAGTTACCTCTTACTTTAATACTTCACAAATGAGTAATACATCTTGGGAGGTTAGGGAGGTACCTGTTGTCCATAACTTTCTTTTATGCTTAGAATGTGCTACAGTTGTTTTTTAAACTATTTTAAATGAACACCCCTATAATAATGGGACATTTTGTATCAAGAAAAAATGGGTTTGGTTTTAGCCAATGAGGACTATCTTGCAGATCTGAAAACCGTAGATTATACCCTTAGGAAAGGAGACAAGGAGGCTCACAAATATAAAGGAATCCTGACTTTTACATGGACAATTTTTTTTAAAAGATAAAATGTATTACATAAGCGCCATAAGCAGTGAAATCTGCTTATATATAAAAAAAATAAGTGAAGCTTTGTTTGGACATTATTTCCTTGCAAGAGCAGTACATATCCTTATTAAACAACTACCGTATTTACAAATTAAATTTCCTTGATACTTAGGTAGGATTGAAAGCCAGAGGAAAACATGAAAGAACGAGCTTTGAAATACTCTTTACGGCTAAATTGATAAGTGGATAGCCAGATAATTCCTAAAACAGACTTGTTTATTTTGTAGAGCATTTGACTATGCCTGGGTAGTTAGCTCACTTTGTTCAAGGCCAAGGATGTGTTAAATTCCTTTGGGCCTATTAGCATTTCCCAGAAAAACACAGTCCTCCACAGTCAGACTAAGCCTAACCCCAACCTGGCCTCAAAAGACAAATTCAGCAAGAGTATTGGGGTTCTTCATAAACCTATTCTTACTACTAAGGAAACAACATAAGGTGCATGGCCCATAGCTCATGAGTCAACAGTCTCATCTTCCAATATGGGCAGCACAACTGAAATTTGAATTTCAAGTAACCCAACACGACTCACTTTCAATTAAGGATAAACATCCCTTAATTCTTCAACTGGTCTTTAAATGTGCGGTTAGGTCTGTGTTAGAGACAGTAATAAAATATTAATAAGTGTGCACTGGTACCTTAAATGTCAAATCTCGAAAAACAATGCAAATCAGAGACATTCCTATTAGAGTACACATCTGTACCAACCTCAATTCTTATGCTAAGAGTGGTTTATAGTCCCTTTCCTCCATCCTATTTTTTTTTTTTTTGAGGAGCAGACTTGTTAAAAACAACAACAACAAAAAACATCAATGTAACTTGTGCCTGGCGGTAGTGGTTTGTTTTCTTAAACCGAAGCTCTGCCAAATTTGCTGATCTACTTCATCTGCTCAAGTAAAATACTGTGTCAAGGATCTCACTGAATGAAACCAGTCCACATCTGTATGATTACTGTCTTCATGAAGTTTAAATTCTTTAGAGCAGTTTTCTTTACTCCTCCCATCTTTCATTTCCTGCCTAAATCCAAGTTTAAATACATAATTTCCATTGGTCTTCAATGCAGTTCAATTCTGCACTCTGTCCTTTCCTTGCATGTCACAGTAGCTGTTCACATACATTAAATATTATAGATATGTTCTGCTCTTGACATCTACACACTTACAAAAGCAGCTTTGTACTTTGTTTGGTGTGTTTTTTACTATGTTGGCTCACAAAAAGCAGTTTTTTTTCATTTCTAAGCATGGTACTTTACAATTTTTAATGCATTAATACAACAGTGCATTGGAAAAGTACTGAGCCTCTACAAAATAGCTTTACATTTTTAAAGAAATGAACGTGATTTTTTTCACTTACACAAGCATAAGCTTTTTTTTTAATATTTCCACAAGATAAATATCTCAATTAAACTATAAGCTCACTCTACAGTGTGCCACAGTGATGGGCTTAGGAGACAGTTATACATTTAGAAGATCCTAACCTTAGTGTTATTTACACTGACATGTCCAATATCACCTCATCTGAAAGGTGAACAAATAATATAACATAGTTGAATTTGTGCCAACTGATAACTGGGAATAGTATAGCTTTAAGCAATCACTTAAGAAACATTTACTGTAACTTATTCTGAACTGGGAATTTCCTTCAGCCCTCTCTCCTATGGCATGGGAAACTTTAAAGATCAACATGAAACAGATTAGAGCCATTGATAAGGCAGATCTTTTAAGATAACAAAGGAGAAAATGACAAGTGTATATAGTAAATCATCAGTAATATCAATTACTGATACTGAAATCAGATTTTTATGTCCTAAAACATTGTTTTTTAAATATTTCCTTTTATTCTGGAACAGAAACTGGAGAAAGGACAATGATTCATTTATAAAGCAGTGACTCAATTCAGGTTGCTACTTTACATTTAAGCACCACTCAAAAAGTGGACATAAAGCAAGTGATTCCTGTTTGCCCATCACTATACCAGCTACATAGCTGAGAGTTCAGACCTTAATTACACAACGCTTTCTCTGTTACCAGAAGCTAAGACTGCTCTGCGACAAATAGGACAAGTTGAATTCTCAGATAACCAGCGATCGATGCAGTGGACATGGTACTCATGGGAACAAGGTAGTTTACGAAGTTTGTTGCCTTCTGTATATTCTGTAATGCAAACACTACAGGTTTTTAATGCATCGTTTTCACCAAAACTTCTCATTGCCAGGTTGTCAATCTGTTCTTTGGTGAGTCCTCTAGGTTGATCATCATCATCCTCATTTAAGAGGAAAAATTGAGCCAGACTAAGGAAAGGCAAAGAGCCACTTTCATCAAATGTTACTGGGGCCCTGTGTCGACCCTCTCGCCTGGCACCTGATGAGCCTGATGATGAGCTTCCTTCATTACTGCCTTCAAACACCTCTGAGCTAGTCTCTGAACTTTCACCACTGGAACTGGAACTAGGACTGGAACTGGAACTTGAACTTGAACTGGAACTTGAACTGGAACTGGAACTTGAGCCAGAACTGCTACTACCACCAGAACCCCCTCTTCCGTTCCGTGATTCTGCCCTTTCCATATTTCGACTAGAGACTGAGCCACTAGGCTCTGAATCACTATCACTGTACATAAAGTAGCTTAACTCACCAAAACCTGTCATTATTTGCCTTAACATGGTCTGAATTGCAACAGATGTGGTCTCACTTAAACCAGTATTTAAAATTCTACGGATGGGAATTCTGATGGTACTGACATAGGTTCTTACACCTGCCCGCTCAGAACGTGAAAATGTACGCCTAAAACCTCCTCGTTCACTTTCATAAGTGACAGTGTTGTTTGGAGTCTGAGACCTTGACCGAGTTCTGCTAGCTATGCTATCTCTCTGCCGATATTCTCCAGGACGAACTCTTCTTACTTGAAGATCAAGGACTATGGTGGGAGGTCTCTGTCCTGATCCTGTAGATTCGCCACTGCCAGTTGTGTCTGAAGAACCTGCTCCTTGAGAGGCATTTCTTGTTCCAGAAGCTGCAAAAAGACCTCTACTTAGCAAGTCAGGTCCACTTATTTGCTGTCTCAATGTCACATGGTGCCGGGTTCTAGAACTTCCCTCGGTCTCATTGACCAAAGGATGCTCAAAAGTCTGAGATGAGATACTGTGATGAGATCGTCGTGGAATTTCACTCATTGGATGCAGAGGTGACCTACTTCTTTCAGCTCTTGCCCGGGTTCTCCGATGGTCTGGGCTCCTACTTCGTGCCCTTCTCTGACCTCTCGTAGGTGGGGCTTCTCCCGTTAATGCTTCAGTTGAATTTCGTTCTGATCTGGATGGCCTTGCAGATGTTGAGTCAGATCGTAGAGTTTCCATTTGCCTCTGGCTATTGCTGTCCATATTTTCTCCGTTAGAACGTCTTGCAGATAGCTCATTTTCATTTTCTGGATTTTGGCTTCCATTATTACGGTTAACATTGATCTCTAAGCTGAATCTGAAATCACCACTATTTGGATTAGTCCGGCTCACTGCTCTCCAGGATTGGTTTCCTCTTTGCCCACTTCTTGTCGTATTTCCAGTTTGTCTGACAGAGTTAAGCCAGTCTATTATAGAGTCACCATTAGATACATCATCTGAGGAATCTCCACCTGGTTTTTAAAAAAAGGAGGGAAGAAGGAGAAAATGGAACTACTAAAATTAGAACAATCATAAATAGTGTTCTAAAACTTTGTATTAAAAAGAACTGAAACGTTCTGTTTACAGATTTTTGTAAATTATACTGCAAAGATTTGCAAGCAAAGGCAAGAAACTTCAATTCCATTTTCAAAGTTAATCTTAGAGAAATTTAGGGTATTTTTTCAAAAGGGAATCTGAAGGGAGTCTATTTTCAGTACTTCATATACAGAGCCTAGCATACCACTGTGGGCTGTTAGAAGATTTTTTTTTTCAGTCCACTGGCAAAACACTAATAGTCAGACAAGGTACCAATTAAGGTACAGGACTAGTATATTAGTTTGCTTTACATTTTTGTCAAATTTCCACAAATCTATTAACATTACTTCTAGGCGTTTGACTTAAGGAGCTTTGACAATACAAGGTGTTTTAAAATACAAGACTGTTATAGCCATTGCAAAAATATAAACAAGGCGTATGGGCTTAAAATTATTTGAATACTTCTCCATGTTACCAACATTTAAACTATCACAGAATATATAATGGCACATGCATTAAAGAACCAAACTGTCAAAACAGCCTCAGGTTAAATAGCCAAATTCCTTACTTCACATTGGAGGGGAAACATTAAACCTGTGTTCAGAGCAGGATTTCTCAACAGTGGCCCTACTGACATTTTGAAAAAGATAATTCTTTATTGTGGGCACTCTACTGTGCATTTTAGTATGTTAGGATGTTCAGCAGCATCCCTGGCTGCTACCTACTAGTTCCAGTAGCAAACCCCAGTCATGACAACCAAAAATGTCTCCAGATATTGCCAATCTCTTATGGGGGGCAACATTATACCCCATTGAAAACCACTCAGTAAGAAAATAAAGCATTTTTTTTCTCCTGGTGAGGAAGTCACATGTTTATAAATCACATACTTAAATAGGCCATTTCTCACTGTGTCCCAATTAACACAAACCACCCAAAGGTGAAGCAGAAAAAAAACAACCCATGTTGACATTCTCACCAGATCTCAAGAAAACGTCACTCTTTTTATAAGCAATTACTTAGCCTCAAAACTGTGCCATTTATGGCTAATCTCTGGTTCACATTTACTATTATAGAGTTCTATATTAATCCTATCTTCTACCCATCCCTGTACCCCAAGCAAAATATACCTCTATTTTCATCTGAGTTTTGTGGTGGAGGGCCCTCTTTTATTTGCTGTAGTCTTCTCAGCAACTCTTCCTCAGTACTTTCACCTGAAAATAGTTTTAAAATGTTTGCCAAATTACAAATTAAAACCAGTGACTCTTAGCCATCTGTGATGAAAACCATGGCATGAACAGGAAACTGGGTAAAATTCACTTCTTTAGAAGTATGGCTATTACAACTTATATTTCTACAAGTTTAATTCCATTTTACAAAATGCTTTGGCATATGATATCTCACTTTTTAAAACTGTAACTCTGGAAAGTAGATACTACTATTATCTGCATCTTAAAACAATGGAACTGAAACTGAGTGAGACACTGATGAACCAGAAGCCACAGCTAATAAATGGTAAGCCAGAATGTCACACTTAGGCATTCTGATTCAAGCCTGGTACTCTTGGCTCAAAATGTACTCCCTCTGTAAGAGTCATGTAATATCAAAACTTTAAAATTTATAACTTACAAATTTGATACAGGATAATTCTAAATATGGTAAATAGAACAAGGTAGTTAAGTACAGCTGTAAATGTCACTTGTATTGAAATCATACTTCATAATGGCTAAAGAAAGAGATTTTTTAAACAAGGTTCAAGTACTAAAAAACAAAACAGCAACTTAAACCTACAAATCCTTAAACTATATATTGCATACCTGGGGTGCCTAGCAAATTGTTATCCCTCATAAGCCTATAATCTTCTTCACTCAGGTTATTTACAAATTGATAGAAAGCTTCTTCCCGATCCAATCGGTCCATCTGACTTCTGCGCTGTGCTGCAGACTGATCACCACTTCCTTTATCGTTAGAATCTGAGCTTTCCATCTTGACGAACAAGTGGAAAATTATCTAAAAAGGAGAAAAGAAGATTAATCTTGAAAACAGAAGTCAGTATGTATTCTATATAACTATTTTAACAATGTGAAAATCCAAAATGTGGGTCAGAATATAGATTTTAAGACCGCATATGAATATTACATAACTGAAAAACTATGGCTCATGGGCCAGATTCAGCCCTGCTGCCTTTTTCCCCGTTTTTATACTTTTAAAATGGTTTTGATTTGCGAAAATTATATGAAATACAAATTTCAGTTTTATTAAGTTTTACTGGAACAGTCATATACATTCATTACTATATTGTCTATGGCTGCTTTTGTCTGAATTATCAGAAAGCTAAGGTCTGAAATATCAGAAAATTTTCAATGAAATCTAATCACAAACTATTTCTTCACAGAAGTAAAAAATGAGGTTTCAACCAAAATAAGTATTCAAGTGACTCATTTGTTGACTAAGCAAGGAAAGCCATTCACTGATGTTAAATTTTGCTTGACTACAGAAGCTACAAGTCCAGAGAAAATAAACTTATTCAAGGATTCCAAGTCTTTTGGTGAGAATAACTGCTCAACAGTGAAGATACTGGGATACAGCAATAACCAAGTAAAAAACAAGGCAGCCAATGATTTTGAATGGTTATTCAAGGAACTCAAAGACTTTGAAGTCACTACAGGAGTAGCCTCTATGAATGGTCGGCATGAAATAACGACAAGTGACAATATTTTCAAAGAAGTTGAGAAAACACTAATTCAGTAGAACCTGAAGAGGAATCTGCTAAGATGCGTTACAACTGAAATGGTGATAAGAACATGTGGAAAGCAGAAAACTTATCTAATTGGACAAATTTGTAAAGCTTGTGAAAATGTACAGGGTTTAATGTCTTTTCATTATACTATGTATCAGCAGGTAGTTTGTAGAAAATATCAGAAACAGTAGTGTCAATGGTGAAACTTCATTACTGTGGACTTAAACTATAAATTCTGTGAATTTTTGTCAGAAATAGTTGAATTTCTTGACTTGCTTTACCACTTGCTCATTTCGATGGCTTAACATTGGTAAAGTTTTGTGATTTGTTGTACTCAGGGCCCAGACTGAAAATTTTTTCTGAATGAGAACTATCTTCAATTACTATTACCAACAAATGACTTGGGAAATTAGCTCTGCCAGCAGGCTCTGTCTATTAAGGAATTCAACCTAAAATCACACACCAAACAGTGCTTACATGCAAAACTTATACTGTGGCAAAGTCATTTCAACAATAACTAACACTGGAATCACAAGTGAAGCTCTTTTGTGCACTCTTGTGTACTATCAAAGAATTGAGAGCTCCATTCCCACACAAATTTGTAGCAGATATATTTTCTGAGCACAAATTATAGTTCCAAGAACATTTGTGAACTTCAATGCAAGTATAAAGGGTATTTCCTTATATGGATATCCATTCAAAATCCATTTGACTGGGCAACTGAGTAGCTTCCACCTTAACCTCAATTGAAGTTAACTCTGCAATGGAATGACATAAAAGGTAAACATCAAGAATCTCAACAGAATGCCTTCCAAGGGAAGAATATACTTTATTAAAAGCATATTACGTGTGGACTGATTGTACAATATCAATAATGTGTGAAAAGACATCTAAGATGAAATATGTAACATCTCATTTCAAATCAGCAACAATAAATGAACATCTGCAAGTGGTTTTGATATGGAACACGCTGAAACTTAGTATCACAAAATGTTACACATGCCCAAAAAGAATGCCAGTCTTCTCATCAGTAGACCTGTATTATCAAACATTGTACTCCATTATCATTACATTTTAAGTTCTATCAAGAAATACTTCATGGAAATCTGGCTTCTCTATATAAATAACTATGTAATATACTCAATTTTGCTTTTTGATCAGCAAAGCAAGACATATATTTATTTATTTATTTTCACTATTTTGTCTTTTACAAAAAAAGCCTGCCAAGCTTTGCTGTAGATAATACATGAAAATTTCATTCTCTCTTTTCCTTCCAACCCCAGCTTCACAAAAGTTAATTTCATGAACATATGAAGATTTGTGGAAGAGGTAGTATACACTGGTTTTAGGATTTAACTCCACACAGAACACATGAAGTTCAGAAGTCAATACTAAAGAGAAAAATAAAAACAAACCCCATAGCATATATTAAACAAAGAAGCCCTGCTACCTCTCTGCTGAGCCTAAACAAATTTTAGTCTGGAGCTGGGCACATCACATATATCCATTGTTTTCCTTAGATCATTATTCTTAGAACTGGCCTATCATTGTGTGAATAATGAGCATGTCAAGGAAGGGGGAGGGAGATTAGTATTTTTGTATTCTTAATCTCATAACTAAGATTCCTTACTTTTTATAAAAATTAACTAGACATTTTTTAAATTTGTTTTTATAATAACCTGAAACTTTGAGAAGACTCAAAATTGACAGCTTAAAAATACATGTAAAAGTTAGGTCAGGCAAATGAAAACAACAAAAGCCAAATTTCCATATGTAGCTGATAAAAATTTGGTATCGGTAATAACAAGCAGTTAAGTTTAAACAAACAAACAGAAAAGATCGAAGGAAAAAGAAACATAAGTCATAATTCCTCAAACCAAAGTAAACTACCTATAACATCTAATGTTATAGGCTAATGATCTTTAGCAGTTAAAATATTGAACACTAATAACATGAAGTTAGGATGAATTCTACTTGTGAAGGATCAATAAATAAGCATGCAAATAATCTACAAAAAAGTTCAACTCTGTAGGGCTGGAAGGTGTTAAACATAAATCATAGGCAAAAATGTTTGATAAGAACATAAACCAAAATAAGAGAAAATTCACTGTTATAAGACTGGCACAAAATCTTAAGAATAGCATCAGGGAGATTAAAGCCCATTAAGAAACAGATACTTGCAAAAACCTAGGTAAACTTTTAAAATGGATTTGAAGGCCTCCCTGCTGGCACAAGGGCTAAGCGCAGCACTATCCAGAAGCTATCCAGAGCCACTGCAGCACGAATTAGATACTTGGCCAGGGAGATTCTCACATGGCGCAGCAGACCTCTCCTGCCTCTCCCGCTGCTCCCCTCAGCAGTGTACTTCAGTCGATCTGCCGGTTCTGCTCCCCACTCTGTCTCTGGTGAATCCTCTCACCACCCCACACCTCTGGCCTATACCCCAGCTCTTGTATGCATAAATAAATCTTTAAAAAAATGGCTTTGAAAAATAATCTGAAACAAAGGGTCTTGTACTGAGCATGTGGTAGAGTTGGTATAGTAAGCAGAAGATAGAAGGCAGAGGTACTCAACTTCTATTTCATTTCTATTTTATTCAACTGGTTGAATCACATTCCAACTGGACATAATGGTAAAAACAAACTCTGAGAGACCCAAGGGCCAAAACTGTAAAAACTTCTCATAATCATCTGTGAGAAATTACAGAGAATAGGGAGATGATAAAATACTAGATTTAAAAATGACTGAATTGTCAAAGAAAGTGAAGTCTATAAACTCTAGCACAACATCACCTGACAATAAACCTAGGAAGAAAAATTTGTGATAAGACTATCAGATCACAACACAGAGAAGTATATTTACCATAAGTGGGGCTCACTGAAAATTAACCTCATTTGCTTTACATAGTGATAGTTTTCACCCTTGGCTTGCACATTAGTATCATCTAGAGTGCTTCTCTGGGGTGGCCAGGTAGTGTTGTCATACTACTACCTTGGTTTCTGAACAGAGTTTGAAAAGGCTTCTCATTCTCTTTTTGCTTCTCAAGCTCCAGTATTTTAAATTGCATAAAATGTTGCTAAAATACAGATTCTGACTCAGTGGGTTTGGGGTAGGGCCTGAAAGTCTGCATTTTCAATAAGCCTCCAAGTGACGCTGATGCTGCTGATCCCTGAATCAGTTTGAGTAGCAAGGAGCTTGATGACAAAAGTTTGATAGACGTCATAGTTGTTAAATACCACTCTCAAACTTTAGCCCTGTTCTTTAACATTTTAAAAGGAATCATCTAGATGAATCTGTCAAAGACAAGCTAACCAAATCAACTCAAAAGTTGGGAGTTAATACTGAACACGTATGTGATATTCTGAATTCTCAGTGGACTGAGGATGAGCTGCTGAACTCAACAAAAATGAGAAATGTGCGACCCTGAGTACTTTAACAAGGGTTATCAAGCTAAAATATCCAACAATCAAGTGTACAAGAGCAGGAAAAGATCTCTCTTGGCAATTCACATGAAGAAAACATGGAAGTTTTTAGTGAGTACAAACTCAATAAAAAGTCTGTTAGGATGGTTAACAGACACACGCAAAAATGCTTGTCATAACTTATCAGGGAAATGCAAATCAAAACCACGAGATACCACCTCACACCTGTGAGAATGGCCCATATCAAAAAGACTAGTAGCAAGTGTTGCCCAGGGTGTGGAGAAAAAGAACACTCATACACAGCTGGTGGGAATGTGGACTGGTCCAGCCCCTGTGGAAAATAGTACAGAGGTTTCTCAAAATATTAAAAATAGATCAATGAGGGCCTCCCTGGTGGCCTAGGGGTTAAGTCTCTGTCTCAGTGCTACCACCGTGATGGTCCACCAGACTGTGATGGCTTGAAATTACCAGCCAGGGAGCCAACCCACATGGTGCAGCAGACCTCTCCTGCCTCATCCGCTGCTCCCTCAGCAGTGTATTTCAGTTGATCTGCCTGTTCTGCTCCCTACTCTGACTCTGGTGAATCCTCTCACCCCCCACACCTCTGGCCTACACCCCAGTTTTCCCACACAAAATAAATAAATAAAAATCTTACAATAAAGGAATAATTCTTTTTTTTTAAAAAAAGTAAAAATAGATCAACCATTCAATCTAGGAATTCCACGCCTAGGCATCCCCAAAGAATGCAAAAGCAAACAAGCCAACCCACTAATTTGAAGGGAGATATATGCATGTCTATGTTCAATGCAGCACTATTTAGAATAGCTGACTTATGGAAAACCACCTAAGCACCCAGTGACAGATGAGTAGATTAAGAAAATGTGGTATATATACAAGCAGAGCACTACTCAGCTATACTAAAAGATGAAACCTTTTTGCAAGATCATTTGCAACAACATGGATGGCATTGGAGGGGATTAGGATAAGTGAAATTAAGTCAGGAGAAAGACAAATACTGAATGATTCTCACTCAATAGTGAAATATAAAGAAACAGGTAAAACTAAACCAAAACAAACCCTAAAAATATGACCTTCAAATTGAGGCTACAGAAGGGGGATGGAAGGGGTGGGAACAAAGTGCAGAAGGGGCCCACAGTTCATGGTAAATGAATATGGGTGCTTTGGTGGTGGGTGTGATGTAGTGACATCTGAGCAGGTGTCAACCTATTTCTCTAAATCACACAGTGTTGTAAACCAATGTTACCCCAATAAAAAATAATATAATTTTTAAAAAGTCTGCTTGGGCCTCCCTGGTAGCGCAGCGGTTAAGCATTGCACTGTGGAGCTGTCGGCAGCGGTGACACGGCCAGGGGGATTCCCAGATGGCGCGGCAGACCTCTCCTGCCTCGCCCGCTGCTCCCCTCAGCAGTGTGTTTCTGATGGTCTGTCCTGCTCCCCGCTCTGTCTCTGGCGAACCCTCTCACCGCCCCACGCCTTTGGCCTGTACCCCAGCTTGTATGCATAAATAAATAAATCTTTTAAAAGTCTGCTGTTTTCAAAATCAGTGTTCAAATAAGGTGGGTAACAGTCCCAGTGCACACCGATGTTCAGACGATACCTGGAATATCAGAAACATTTTAAATATTTCTAAAAGGACATTGGTAAGCACAGGAAACTATCTCAAGATGGTAAAAAAATTCCATAAAAGAATGGTTGTGTTACCTGGAGATGTCTATCCTGAAGAAAAGATTAAAAATGAGCTTGGTTAACATCTTCACAGAGTTAGAGTTATGTATGAAAGATAGCAGAACCACAGGGTGGTACTAGGGCCAATAGTGAGAGAAATATAGAAACAAATAATTCTTCCTTTCTTACTGTATTATTTTTTAAAAGATTTATTTATTTACGCATACAAGAATTGGGGTGTAGGCCAGAGGTGCGAGGATTCACTAGAGACAGAGTGGGGAGTAGAACAGGCAGATTTACTGAAATCCACTGCTGAGGGGAGCAGCAGGTAAGACAAGAGAGGTCTGCTGCACCACGTGGGTTAGCTCCCTGGCTGGGATTGAACTCATGTCACGGTGGCTGGCCCATAGCTTGACAGTGCTGAGACTTTAACCCCTGCACCACCAGGGAGGCCCCAATTCTTCCTTTTTTAATATAACAGTCCAACAACAGAAAATGTTATTCAAAGATGGGAGATGCCAACAACCTCTTAAGGCAAACAAGCTACCCAGCTCTGGAAATTTTTAAGTTGAGGCTAGATATTTAAAGAGAGGATTCCTTACTAGGTGAGAGTTTGAACAAAGATTTCAGAAGAGGCTTTGGATTAAAATATCCATTAAGGGAGGATAAAGCCTCTTGGTTTCCTATTTTGGAACTAAAGCCATATTAAGCTATATATTCTAATGACACTATTTTGTTATAATATTATCTTGACAAAACTGATTTACATATGTTGCCCCATCCCTACCTTCCAACACACCCTATGGTTTACTGTCTTCATACAAATGATGCTCCCTCAGCCCCTTCTTGGGTGGGAGGGGGGGGCTCACCCTTCAGGTTCAATGAATAACCTCCTAAGAAGTTATTACTCTCAGCTAGTAAATTTTTCATCCATTTCTTCATACAACATTCGTGCCACTGGAGTGACACTTCCTGTCTTACGTGGTCTTCTGTATTTTTGAGGTGCAAATATCTTCTCTTTCCAAACAGTTTCCTTTAGAAAAAGAACCAGAATTATAGCCCTTTTAAAATCCTTCCCAAAGCCACCAATACATTATCTTGCACACTGTAGATATTGAAGTGACCTAACCAAACCCAATGTAAATATTAAGTTAATTTCCCTTAACAACCTATCTGAAGCAGCACTTATCCAATAGATACAGTGCAAACCACATGATTTTAAAATTTCAAGAGGTCACATTAAAAAGCAAAAAAGGTGAATTGATCTTAATATATCTTATTTAACCAATATAATCAAAATATCATTTCAAAATGAAGCCAGCAAGGTGTTTTATAGCACATCAAGTTGGATGCTAAATTCTTGAGTACAGACCTACCAAAACAACAAAAGTTGTGTTTAATAGGAAAATACTTTACAATGCTCCAGTTTTTTACTTAATTAAAATTAAAATTCAGTTCCACACTTATACTACCAACATTACAAAAGTACAGCAGCCCCATGTCCTTAGTGGCTACCATAATGGACAGTACAACTTCAAAGTAAATGCTTGTAAGGTAGAGAAATTCCACATATGGAAACTGATTATTCCATGTTTCTAGTCCATGCTCCAATAATCCACTATTTATACATTTTCTTTATGTTTAAAAAAATTAATGATGACTGCTCTACAGAGAGGCAAGGGATAGATAATTCTTTCCTATGTTCACCAATCTTCAAGATTTACTGTTGATCTTTTAGAATTTCTATAACTTCCTACATGAAAGTAGATATAAAACATTATATGTACCTCTATTCAAGACCCTCCACACTGTGATTTTAGATTACTGAAACCCAACAGCTCTTGCCTGATGGACTTGGAGGGAGGTTAGTCTACTCTATTAAGAGGGACTTTTATTTTGGTCAGTATTTTTTAATTCAAAATGCTAACAATGACACACACACAAAGCAACATGTGAACAAATCCAAATCACTACTACTTCCATGTTAACATGTTGCTCTCTTTCCCCCTACCCTCCCATACATACAGCAGAGAAAATCATGGAAAGTTATCTTCCCATGCAATAACCCTGAAGCACATGTATTTTTATTTCAAAATTGCAACCAAACTGACAAAGCTTCAATTAGGCACAATAAACAATGCTTTTGCTAAGGTAAAGGTTTCTATTAAAGAAGCAGCAGATTAGGGGACAGGGAGAAAAGAATCTGACTGGCTTCTCCACTTTTGCCTTAAGCTTCTATTCTGCCCTCTTTATTTCATCTGTACTGGGAGTGAGTCAAGAGATTTCAGTACTGCCAAGACAACTCTACCCAACAGGGACACTTAAGTGGGTATGTTATGGTTGCAACACCTGCAGATGTCTCCTGGTCTAGAGGAATTACATTTTGAAAGAAAAGGAAATCTCAGATATAAGCAAGGCCTTCAAATGCCTTATAAAATGTCTCATTTTAAACAATCCCTTCACTAAGTGGCAAAAACTGAAAAAAATTAGTAAATCTAAACCACAAATTTAGTCCCTGGTAGTTGTACTGTTTGGTTAAGTGAAAAATGAACATTTTAAAGGTCAAAGCATGCCAAAGCTATCAAGAGATCATAGTCCAAATGATCAGATACACATCTGTCTCCATTTTGGTATGAAAATGTTAGTGAAGAATTGTTAATAAAGTGGGTCTCCAGAGTCTACTCTATTGTGATACATTTCTAGTTTAACTAGTAAGAGGAAAAAAAGAATTCACACTCACTCCTGGGTTCCTAGCATCTTAAGAGAGGCACTTCAAAATATTTAGTTATCTCTTAGTTACAGTATTTATGCGCATAAGTCAGAAATTTGGGGTTGAGTATTCAGTATCAGCCACTTTTAAACGTAAGTATTTCCATAAAAAGTTTACCAATATAACAACTTTAAGAGAACGTATATGTCACTTAGGTCTCTTCCTAGTTTCTAGCAATATTCACCACCACGTATTTACAAAGCCCTTTCACCTATGTTTCCTTTAATCCTCATTACAAACCCATGAAGTAGAAATCACCACCTCTACTTTAAAGATAAGAAACAAACAAACAAACAAACAAAAAGATAAGAAACAGAAGCAGAGAGGAAGTGATTTACCAAAGGTCATGGTGGTTAAGTGGAAAGAGCCAGTAATTAAATCCAGGTCTCCTAATTCCAAATCTAATCAAATTTCACTAAATTGACAACTGCCTCTCAATATATACCAAGACTATATATTTTAAAATACATCCCTTCAATCCGAATAGGCATGTCTGGACTATTCAACCTCACTACGGGCTTTTTTATACCCTGTTTTCTCCTGGTATGAAAACTTCCAAAATGACAAAACACCCTTTATAAGCAGCCACAAACCCAGCAGGACTTATTTTTAAATAAGTCAACTTTCAGTATTTTTTAATACGATTGCCCGTTGGATAAATAGCACATTCTATTAACCTATTTCTTTCAGAGGACTGTGTGCCAGTATATCCAAACTAATTCCTGGAAACAAGCAGTCAAATCAAAAATTCTGCCCAGTCATCTCAAAAAACTACTCATTTGGTCAATGAATGTATGACTGTGTCAGGGAAATTTAATTCTGGGGAGGAAAAGCCAGCAAGAAAACCAAACCTAAGATGTATTCAGAAATAAGGGAATCCGTATTTAGTTATTAGGAAGTCTAAACAATTTTATTCACCTTGAGAATTTTAAAGCATTGTTAATGATCTCCATTTCTCCTAGAATCATTGTCATATATTAATATAAATTATGCAGATTACTGTCTCCCAACACTGCTAAAAGTAGTACTTCATTTAATTTTCCTAATTCATATACACCAATCTTTAAAAATGTAATTTTGTTATGATATTAACGAGAAAGTCACTTAAAACATATTGTTCAACACAACATGGGTCATACTGCTGAGGAGCACTACTGATGCTGCTGCTGAGGAGAAACCCACACATATTCAAGGAATACGCTGCTTCCTAAGACCAATTAAGGAGACTTAAGGCACCACAGTTAACAAAAAAACAGACTTTACAAAAGCAATTCTGAAATCCAAATGCTTATGTGAATATCAATTAAAAAATAACCCACATCTATTGAGTCTGGAAGAAAAAACCTGACAAAAAAGGAGGTGGGAGAGAGGCAACCCAGGATCAACCAACTACTAAAGTATCTTGAGCATTTTCACCTTTTGCGTCTGGATTCATACAGTTTCCAAACTCAACAGTGCTAAAGCAGAACATGCTAATTCTTAAAAAAAATAACAGGCATCAACATAAAAATATGTTATACTGAAGGGCAAGCATCATTCTGTTTGCAATGCAGCTTACTAAGAATCTCAAAAGGTAGAGAATTAATGACATGCAATTATTGTCAACAAAGAAAATGTTAGCTCAATAATACCATTACCAAAATGAAACATTTACTGCAGTTTTTTAAAAAGTCAAATCACAAACAACTGCTGAATACGAGATCAGGATATAAAGTATCAGCAAGTATGTAGATATTAAAAGTGTTGGGAATTCTTCATATATAGAATGTTTAATTCAAATTTTACAGCATTTGTACCAATCAAATAAAAGGCCAGTAACAATCAGACAGGTTTTTAATTTCTTGAGTAGCAAGGTGGAATTCAGCTGTGAAAAGGAATAAAACAGGAAATACCGGGTTCTAGTCTCAGTTTTAACCAACTAGCTATGTAAATGTGGCCAATTCATTACGCCTCTTGTGCCTCAGTTCTCCATCAGTATTGGATTAAACCATCTACAAGCTCCCTTCCAGTTCTTGGGATCTTTAACTATGAATGATATAGCACAGGTCACATTACAGTATTAAGAAAAAAAAACTTATGAAACAACATAACTAGGCTGTGAGTTAGAATCTTTGCTCTCCTGTCATCTCACTCATGTACTTCTATCTCCCTTTTTTGACTATCTTATCTTTTAAAAAAGAAAGATAGTGCCTTTTTCAGAAACCTGGGTATTGATGTTTCACAGTTTTTACTAAGCGCACAATACCTCTCAACACCAACATCACTTGTTGGTTATTTCCAATGCTGGCCTGTATCAGAGGATGCTACCAAGGCCTCCACCGCTGCTGACACTATGACAGCAATTTGGGATTATACAATATCAGCTGCTTGGTGAATTAGCTTAACCTTGCTCACATTCTTCTATCTTAACCACTTGGAAAGGACAGCAGGAACAAAACAGAAGGATTCAGAAATGTCCCTCATATGTCTAGGCATTCACCTTACAGGTCTACTGACCTTGCAGCACAATTCTGACTACACTAGAGCCCTCCACCAGGTTAAATGGAAAGAGTATTAAGAACATCAACAAATTAAAGAATGGAGACCATGACAAATGCTGCCGATTCATAGGATCAAGTCTATATTAAAGGAAACCATGATGATGACATTTCAATTCATTCAAGTATTTTCAGACAAGAGAATTTAATCTCCGATTACCCTATTTTATATTCTTTTTTAAAAAGATTTATTTATTTATACATACAAGCTGGGGTACAAGCCAGAGGCGTGGGACGGCGAGAGGGTTCACCAGAGACAGAGCGGGGAACAGAACAGGCAGATCAGAAATACACTGCTGAGGGGAACAGCGTGTGAGGCAGGAGAGGTGTGCCGCACCATGTGGGATTCTCCCCGGCTGGGCGTCGAACCCACACTGCGCGCTGCCGACAGCTCCACAGCGCAGTGCTCAACCGCTGCACCACCAGGGAGGCCCACCATTTCATATTCTTTCATCATTGAACTATGTCACTAAATTAGAATGTGGTTTTATCCATACAAACTCAATTAGGAGAAGTTCATCTCATTATTCCAAAGAATTCAAAAAATGACTAAAAATCTCAAAGGTTTAATGTGTTTATAAAGAAATTTATTAATGTAATATAAAGTCACTGACTACTGGCAATTTTGGTGTTCATCAGTAACTAAAGTACTATTTTAAGGGAGTAAGTTTTCCATCAAAAAATTAACTTTTAAAAGGAGTAAAGCCAGTTTTAAAAATTAAAATCACTTGACCAAAAAAGAAAATATTATGTACACCAATGACTGTTCGTTTGGATAAATTATATAGCCACCTTCAATGTAACTGACACTAACTACAACTTTGGTGAATAAAAAATAAAAATTGTAGTTAATTCCTTTCTTGTTATAGTTAAAGTGTAGAATGAGGAAAAAAGATTCATTTCCATTACAAAAAAATTAAAAACACCAAGTATCATATTCATCACCATGCAAACCTTGTAATAACAGCCCAGTTTACAGCCATGAAATTAATGTAAAAGGCCCAAGAATCTAAATACACATCACATAGATGTTTTGCCTCAACATATGTGGGTGTTACTGTGACTAAGGAATTAATCTGTAGGTGCTATTACGACTAATGAAATATCTATTTTAAGTTGAAGCACTAAAATATGGGAAAATCTACAACAAAAATATCAACTATATATTTCAGGAGTAAAACCACATGTTCATAAATATCTTTCCTAGTTGTTCAAAATTGCCAAGTTTTTTTTTTTCATGTCTAGAATTATCTCACTGATAAAAGGAAAAATGAACTACTTGATTATCTGGGTACATCCATATTCAAGGCAGAGGAAAAAATGTTTTCTTTTCGAATAATACAGGTGTATTATTCCTTTCTTACACTGGTTATTAAAACTTCAAGGGATTATGTAAACTGGGTACTTTTTGAAACTAATGGGTCCTAAGGTTCTGGATATCCTTCTGTTATATAAGAAACGTTAGGGCTAGACTTTACAGAAGAAAAACACGTCCTAGTCCTAGGAAATATCCTGAAATTCTAGCACCTCACTGACAGAGGACTTTTCACTTTCTAATATGTTATCCAGTCCATGGCAAATCAAGGGAACAGGCGGCTGGTGAGTGACCTGCTCTATTTCCTAACCCACTGGGTGTATAGAAAAAAATATTACACATATTATACCATAAATGCAGATTTCCATTTGACCTATCGTATTATTTAAAGCCTCACTACATGGTCACAAATCTGAAAGAATATATCCAACCAGTCTAACATTTTAAGGTATTTCATTAAGTCATTTCTTTAAAGCCATTTCTGATTTTAAATTAAGTTTATCAAATTATATGTGGTATAGTTGAAACAGGAAGTGTGACAGACCAAAAATAACGTCTCACTTCATAAAGCAAATTTACCTGAATTGTTAACTAGTTTTTGATGCAACACAACCCATTGATTTTTTATTACAATCTTTCATTCTATTTGCATTTCCAATCTAATTAGAGAGCAATTAAGTTTAGAGGTATTAAAGTTTAGTGACCGGCATCAGACAGTCCTGGATTAAAATGGGGACTCTACCACTTACTAGCTATTTAATTGAGGACAAACTACTTAACCTCTTATCTAAGTCTCAGTTATCTCTACCAAACTGTTAATATCCTCATGAGGCTTTGCTGTAAGGATTACAAAATCATGGTGAAGCACAGGGCCTCGCATAAGTGTTCAATATAAGTTCATTTTGAATTTAGACTACCCATCCCAGTTTGCCTGGGACAAACCAGGTTTGCACCTGCTGTCCAGGAATAATTATTAATTATACCCCCTCTTGCTCTTAAAAGCATCCTAGCTAGGGAAATAAATTATAAATTAAGTGGTTACCTTAACTATGATGCTGTTGCTGAAAGGAGTCAATAACAATTAGGGTATTATATGTCAATTACAACTTTTTGGATATTGTAGGGGGAAAAAAAACCAACCACCACAGAAAATAATTTAAGATTATAATTCTGTAACATATTCTACTGACATTTCACCTACGATTAAATGTTGCTTATTTAAAACCATCCCATTCCAACAATGATTTAAGGGAGCAAGTTCTACTTTTTCTTTTTTCTGTTTTATACAAGTACTGGTAAACTTCAGACATTATTTTAAAAGAGGAAAATTAAAAAATAAAACACTAGTGAGTTCCAGCTACTCAGAAACATTACCATTTGAATTCCCAGTGAAAATACAATTCTCATCATGAAGAATGCCCAACACCAACTAAAATATTAAATAATTCCATTCAATTACAGGGTCTGCAAAACATAGTATTTTTAAACATGCATTCTACACATAAATCATCAGGAGACGCAACAAAAAATAAATTACCTGACTGTTATGACATAGTATTGTAATACAATAAACTGGATTTTAGTTTTCTTCACTCTCTGCTCTAGAAAAAAAAAGAATCCATTATTCTTCCTCTTTTATAAGATAGACATTTTCTTTGAAACAGACATCCAAAAAAATACACATCCTATGTATTTTAGTTACACTTACACACACACCCACCCACCCCATAACCCCATCAAATTCAGTGATAGTATTAGGATATTATTTGGGGGAACTAAAAAGTCAGAGGGAACCTTAAAGAGCTGAAGGACAACCTACTTTTTAATATAAGAGTGCTTAAAATAAGCTTTTCCTTACCAGGCCAGTACTTATTTTCAGGTTCTGACAGTTACTTTCAAGGACTTATTTGGCATGTTACACTCGCCTAAGGCAGAAACTAAAGTATTGGTGATCAGAACACCTTAGGTGAAAGAATCTTTAAATGATTTTTTTCAATGAGGTCCTAAAATCAGATTTCTAAAGTGCCTGAACTGGTCTTCCTGGGTACTTAATTTAAAAAAATGTGAAAACTGATTAGGTGCTATAATTGTGCCTGCCTGCTTTCAAGTCATCCAGGACGGACATAATGTACCTGATAGGGTGATATGAGTAGTTGTTTTGTCTTTAGTCACTACGAGTCAAAGAAATGATTAGTAGTAAGTAGTACGTTTATTATTTCTTCCTCCCTTCAATCATCCAAAACCACTGCGGTTAACTTTGATACAGGAAATGTGGGCTCCTATTTCCAGCAAAAAATTATTGTGGGGCCTTGCAAATGGTGGATGACAACCTGGTATAAAGGCTTCCTCTTGCCCCAAAAGGAAAGAATGACCTAAATAACAAGCCTGCTAGGCCTCAGATTCCCGGACTAACCTGTGGAATAAGTATGGTGAAACTGTCTAGGGAAGGAACGTGGCTGTCTCCTCCATCTTGAAATTAATCAGCATAAGGGAAAAAGGGACTGAGTATTCAGGAAGCAGAAGCCCAACCGGTTAATACTAGTTACTAAAGCTATGGCGTACGTGGCAGGTACCGCCCGCAGAAGCCAAGACCCTTAGGCTTTTTCTGAGGGGGGAGGGGTTGGGCTGTTGGCTAACAGAACGCAGATTAACTTGAAAATCATTTGGCCCAATCCCCACCCTTACCCAAGGAAAAACGACAAACACGCAACGGCTTTTCCCTCCGTGTTATTGGGGGGTGGGGGTGGAATGGGGGAAATCCTTGCAGTGATATCTGTGGCAAAGATACGCCAGGGTTATTCAAGCAAGGGAGTTAACCACATTTACCTCAAATCTATAGGGAAGATGTCATCGGAGCCCCAGGGGGCGCCTAATTGATAGTGCCCTACCGAAGGACTCAAAATGGGGTTTTACAAACCCTGGGAAAGCTGAAGGCCCAAGAGTTCTCAGCATCTGACTTACAGCACCCTGATTCCAACCCCCCTTTCCCAAAACCCTGGCCCACCTTGTGGAGGGGCGGCGTGAGAGACGCCTTCAGAGAACCGAGGAGGAACACCTGAGACAATCAAAGACTCTCACGCCTGAGGCCAACACTCGAAAATCGTCTCCCACAAATTCTTAAGGCCTCTGGGAGGCCCAGGCTGCGGCTCGCGCGGCCGAGAGGAAGTCTCCCCGGGAACCTCCTTCCCCCGACAGAGCCTGTGGACTATACTGGACACCCAACTAAAATGGCAGCGGCGACGACGCCACGGAGCCCCCCGCGGCAACCGGCGCCCGGGGTCCGGAGGCGGCGCTGAGCCTCCGCCACGACGCGCCACATAGGCCATTTTGAGAGAACGCGGCTCGCTGCCTTCCCCTCGCTCTCCATCCATTTCTTGGAGGATTCCCCAGGTCTCACTTACTCGGTTTAGTGTCGGGATCCGACTTGGTCGGTTCGGCCGCCGCCGCCGCCGAGCCTCCTGCGCGCCTCCCCTGCCGCCGCTCTCGAGCCCGCCTCCGATGAGTCGCTGGTTGAGACCCGCCTCTAGCCCAGCGCCTGCTCGGAGACGTTGCTCAGGCAGCCATTATCTTCCCCATTGTTACCAAGCAGCGACAGGAAACGACTGCCCACAACAGGAAGTGATGACGCCAGGTCCCGGCCCCACAGCCCCACTCCCAGCCCGTTAGCCAATCCCGGGCGATTCCTCGAAAAGGCTCGGCGGGAGGAGGAGGGAAAGAGCGGATGACGCGGCCAGGCGGGTCGCGGTTTGGAAAAGGAAAGCGGCTGTGACGCCCACCATGTGACAGGCCCCACCCTCCTCCGCCATTTTGAACGGTGGCGAGAAATTCGCGTTCAGAGAATTGTGGGAACCTTCGCTTTCCCATTTTGAAAACCGAAGGACGTCACGATCTGACGGCTGAAAGGCTCCTGCGGAGCCCGAGGAATGCGATGTTGGGCTGGGCTGAGGCGGATCGCAGACCCATTCAACACAGCCTCCTACCTTGTATTTGACATGTATCTATTGAGCGCCATCTGTGTAACAAGCACTGTTTTATAGGTTGGGGCTACAGCGGGAATTTAAGACGGACTGAATATCTCAGTTCTCGAGGATCTTTGTATTCTACTTGGGGGTGGGGCAATATGTATTTATATATAGTAGTTAATTGGTCGTAAATGCTAAGGAGAAAATGGGGTGGGAAAGTGCGGGAGGGGGTAATTGCAATTTCAATGAGTAGTTAGCAGTGGCTGCTCAGCGGTAGTGACTAAAATGCTTGAAAAGGGGCGGTGATTGTAAAAGGGTGGGAAAATCTGATAACTTTGGAATTTCTGAGAGGGCGGTTGAAGGAAGGCCTCTCGGATGGTGTTGCCTGAAGGAAGCTAGGGAAAAAGCCACTCAACTTCCAGCTGCCATTTTCACAGTTAAAAACAACCTTACCTCAAGTTTTTAGGGTGTTTCCGTGTTGGATTTTCCATTTCTGTTTTCTGTGTTTTCAGGTGCTCCCAGCTAAAGCTGCCTTTCTCACAAACCAGACTTGTTCCCACCTCTGCAACTTTATGTAGGCTGGAATTTTTTCCCTTTATATCTTTGCTTTCATCATCCTAGCCTCTTCTCAATTTTCATCTCCCCAGAGAAGGCTGCCCTAACTACACTATTTCAAATAATAACTCCCCCATTCCCTTACCTGCTAATTTTCTATAAAGCACTTAATTTGAAAGTATATTGTTTTGTTTATCCCACCCCTGAAGAGCAGTAAATTGCTTTGTTTTGTTCACTGTTATATCCCCAACAAGCTCATAGTAAACCCGCAAATATTTTTTGAGATACTGTCCCCCTTTCCATGATGACGGTTTCATCAGTCCGGAATGTAAGTATCTCACGCTAAGCAGTTAGAACAATATGCTTCAGATTTCCATGCTCAGTCCCCAGCAGGCCTGACATTGTCATTTTAACATTATGTGTATCTAATTTAGATGTGTTTGTACTTGGTTTTGTCTTATATTATGTAATCATGTATTAGACCTTTTTTAACCTGGAATGTGTAAATTGAATTCTTCAATGGCCCGCAACTGCTATTACGCCTGATATGAGTTCATATTTTACATTAAATTTTACATTACATTAAATCAGCTATGCCTCAAGAACACTTCAGGGAGTGGCTAATGTTATCACCATATCCTCCATATCAGGCTTAGTAGCAGTAGTGTGGAAGTGTTACAGGGCAGGAGAGGGGCACCCCCGAAACCCCAGACCTGCCCCTTTCTAAATGGGTTCTGCCATCCACTGCATCAATACAAAACATATAGAACCTTTTGTGGAAAGAAACTTTAATACAATTAGAAAAGACAAGAGAAGACAAAGAATATATTTTCTAAGTCAAGCACCCAATGCTATCCAACTCCTCGTGGGTAAAAGTCCACTCAAACATGGCCCAAAGCAAGTCTCGAAAGCCTGCCACAAGTCAAGAACAGCTTTTGGCAGGGACCCACACATAAGGGTCAGAAACAGACAATTCTGGGAGGAACCAAAATAGCTTTTGGTAGAGACCCATACAAAAGGGTCAGAAATAGTCAGACAATTCTGAGAGGAACAGAACAAAATGAAAACCAAAATCAACATAGCCATCCTGAACTTCCCCACGAGTCTCTCACCCACATCTCTTTCAATCAGTCCAGGCCAGTGCAGCTTCTTTACAAGTCTCTCTGCTCCTTGGGCCTCTTCTGGCTTTCCATCCTTCTTCCGTCTCCGCCTGTCTTCTGTCTGTGTTCTGTGTCTCCTCTGTGTGTGACCTCTGTGAGTGATAGTCCTGTCTCTCTTCTCAAGCTTCTTATATCCTGCTCATCTCCACCCTACATTGGGTGGGACAGGGAACCTGAGACACACCCTTTTTCCTGGGGACCACCCTGTTACAGAAGGAAAAAGGAACGCATCTGTGCTGTTGGCAGGAATGCAAACTGGCCCAGCCCCTAAGCAAAATAGTATGGAGGTTTCTCAGGATATTAAAAACAGATGGACCATGTAATCCAGTAATTCCACCTATAGTTATCTACCCAAAGAATGCAAAAACACTAATGTAAAGGGATAGATGTATTTCTTTGATCATTGCAGCACTATTTACTATAGCTGATTTACAAACAATCTAAGTGCCCAATGACAAATGAGTGGATTAAGAAGATGTGGTATATACATCATTGGAATACTACTCACCTATTTAAAAAAAAGATGAAATCTTGCTATTTGTGACAACATGCATGGAACTGGAGAGAATTATGCTAGATGAAATAAGTTAGCAGAAAACCAAACACCAGATGATGTAATTCTTTTATGGAATATAATGAAATAAAGCAAAGAAAAAGACAAAAACCAAATCAAAAGAAACCCTTGGAATCTGACTGCAGAATTGAGGCTACCTGAGGGAGAAGAGAGTGGAAACTCAATGAACAATGGTGGATGGTGGGGGATTCTAGGTATTTTGGTGGTGGGTATGGTGTAGTAACATACATTTGAATAATGGGAAACTATACTCCTAAAACATAACATTTAAAATCAATGTTACTTCGATAATTTTTTTAAAAAGCAATTTGTAAAATAGAATGTATGGTTCTTTTATTATATTAAAAAATGTGTAAATATGCATGGAAGTCTAGATGAGTATACATGCAAATAAAATGTGAACCACTTATCAGCTACATTTTTCTTTACCTTTTTTTGGGTTGTCTTGAATGTTTTATAATGTGCCATTTTCATTTTGAGAGAAAAAGCTGCTTAAAAAAAAGAACATCTTCCATAACCACTTACTCCTTCTTTTGCTGAATTCCTTTTACTTCTTTTTCTCTTGTATGTATTTTTCCATGCTTTTTTTTTTTAAGAAAGGAGGTGCTTCCCATAGGGAGGAAATGACTTGCTTCCTCTCAAAACAATATACCCCTTGATGACAGTCAGTGCTACCCTAGAACCTGAGAAAGCAATCACTGAGCAATTCTCGTGCATTTTTGTCCCATGAACTTTTTATATATGAACTTCAAATAACTTTTACCCCTGGTGAAATGGTGCTTGACAGGAAAAAAATGAAAGGATTTTCCAATCTTTGTGTTCATTTATTTGACAAACTGTATTGACCACAAACTATTTGGTCTATCAGTAGATCATAGACAGGAAGACCTCCCTCTTGTGGCAAGACACGGAACACATACATATAAATGGAATGAACATAGCAAAGGAGTCACGTGGGCACAATGGGAAGGGTATATAAAAGGATCATTTAATTTTCAGTTGAGACCTAAGCTGAAAAAATGATAAGATACTAAGAGAGGGAAGGAAGATGGAAGATGAGGAAGGAGCTCTGAGAGAGGGATAACGTATAGAAATTCCCTGGCATGAAAAAATGGAACTGAAAGAATGACTCATATTCTCCAGAATAAAAGTCTATTTTATTTTCTTGATAGCGCTAAGCACATAGGAATTTATCTTGTCTATTAGTTTATGTTGCGCTTTGATATTATTTCTATGTTTATAGTCTATCAGTCTTCCCACTGTCCAGCCCCTGCTGTGAAGTTCCATGGGAACTAAGGTTTTGCCCCACCCCTTCACATCTGTATTTTTCTGGGACTAAAATATATCTTAGGGGTCCTCCATGGTGGTGCAGTGGGTTAAGCGCAGCGCTGTGGTGCTGTCGGCAGCTGTGGCGCGAGTTCATGCCCGGCCAGGGAGATTCCCACATGGCACAGCAGACCTCTCCTGCCTCCACCCGCTGCTCCCCTCAGCAGTGTATTTCGGTCACTCTGCCTGTTCTGCTCCCCACTCTGTCTCTGGTGAACCCTCTCACCGCCCCACACCTCTGGCCTGCACCGCAGCTTGTATGCAAAAATAAAATAAATCTTTAAAAATAAAATATGTCTTAGGCACTCAATATTTCTTGAATGAATCGACAAATTAGCTTATAGTTCATATTAGAAAAGTTGGATCTTATCCTAAGAGCAGTGGGAAGTTAACTGAAGAGTTTATAAAAAGATTATTTCTGATAAAGGGTTTTTAAGACTGCTATGTGCTCAAGACTGCATTTTCTGTACAGTGGATATACTTACCATATTAAGATTCCAATGCTCCAAATTTCTTTTTTTTTTTAAAGAATAACAAAACAGAGCTTCCGTGGTGGTGCAGGGGTTAAAGTCTCAGAGCTATCAAGCTATTGCCAGCTACTGCTGCAGCCTGAGTTCGATGCCCTGAGTTCGATCCCCAGCCAGGAAGCTGACCCACATGGCGCAGCAGACCTCTCCTGTCTCGCCCACTGGTCCCCTCAGCAGTGTATTCCAGTAGATCCACCTTTTCTTCTTCCTACTCTGTTTTTGGTGACTCCACTCACCCCACCCCCCTCCCCACCTCTGGCCTACACTCCAGTTCTTGTGTGCATAAATAAATAAAAATGAATCTTAAAAAAAGAATGACAAAACATTGCAATACTCTTTTATGTTAAGAAACTTTACTGGTTTTAAATAGGAGAGAGACACTTGTGGGGGTTGGGGGCGGGGGGATAAGGGCACACAATGGAGTAGAAAAGGACACAAGGGACCACGGAGATGGATCACGGGTGAATTGGTGGTGGGTTACCCAAGGGGAATACAAAATGTAAAAGATAAAAATAACTAAAAATATATATTTATTTAAAAAAAAGAAAAGAAATTTTACTGATATTATTTTGAAAAATAACACCCACCACGTAAGTTTTTATTTAGTTTAGATACTGCCTTTAGTGTTTCAGGAGCATTTAAAAAGTATTTTGACTAAGAATCACTGACCAAAATTAATTTAACCAGAAAACCAATGTCTGTCTCTTAGTGCCTCCATCTTGCCTCAGTCCATTCCTTTAGGAGTTCACAGTAATATTGAAGATACGAATGAATTAGGTTTTCATCAGTTTGCTTTGAGGAAGGGGATAGGAGGATGGGAAGGGACCAGTGAAAGGTAATCAGTAATTCATTCATTAATCCAATTCAATCATTCATTCAACACTGTCTTAGGGCTAGAGATATAACAGATAAAGTCTCTGTCTTAAGGAAGTTCACAGTCCAGAAGGATACAGTTTCATTAACAATCATCTTGTAAAGATATGTGGAAGTTAAAGCTGATCTGTTGGTTATATTATAGGTGTCACTCACAACTTTGTATTTACAGAATGCTAGAGATCTTAAAAATAAATGGACGACTGGGGAGGGAAGCAAACAATGAGTAAGAGTAAAGCCCTTTTATTCTTTACTGTTTGTGGAAGATGTTTTAAACCTAAAAGTCCTAAGCACTACATCTTGTATAGTCACCTTAAGTTAGTAGAAAAATTTCTACTTTCTAGCAGCATAGTGCCACGTTTCTACTAGCACTGTTACTGGAAACCTAGTTGCCTTAGAACTCAGCATATTTCTTTGAGAAAGGCGTATATTGATGTGCATTGTTACGCCCACAAATGCCCTGTAAGTTAATTAACTGGGGTTGTACTTTTCCAGTAAAATATACTCCAGAATTGAAGTATTATTACAAATATTCAAACACGGTGGTGAGAAAACAACATACTGATGTTTGGTTAATTACATTAGTAACAGGGGAACTCAGCAGATTTACTGTCATGCCTTTTGTCAGCTACTACAGCAGCAGTGAAAGGTCTCTCTTTGCATTCTATGCTCTCTGGAAATACAAAAATAGCCTGCCTAATGAAGCAATATCAAGTGCCCTCTGTATCCAAACATGAAGGTTTTAGATGCTCTGGTTTAGAAAGCACAGAGCAGTTTTCCAACTCATACCAAAACAACCAGAAAGTAATCTTCCTGTGACAAATTAAGTGCAGTACAGCAGGGAATAGACAGAAAGCTTGGATGTAGAGATGATATAGCCTTCTTATCTCCAATTAGTAATCTGTTTTAATAAATAGGTTCTTTGTCATTTAGTTATTTAAACTGTGAAGAGTAAAATGTTTAAAGTAGAAGTTCTGCAATCAAACAATTTTTTAAAAAGATTTATTTATTTATGCATACAAGAACTGGGGTGTACGCCCGAGGTGTAGGGCGGTGAGAGGATTCACCAGAGACACAGTAGGGAGCAGAACAGGCGGATTGATTGAAATACACTGCTGAGGGGAGCAGCGGGTGAGACAGGAGAGGTCTGCTGCGCCATGTGGGAAGCTTCCTGGCCACGGATCGAACTTGTGCTGCAGTGGCTGCAGATGGCTGCAGATGGCTTCATAGGCTGAGACTTAACCCCTTGCGCCACCAGGAAGGGCCTGCAATTAGACAACTTTATATCACATTTCTCTTTGAAGACAGGATGACCCTGTCCCTCCTTCTTATTTCAGTCACCATAAAAGCCTCAAGACCCCCTGGTCCTGTACCCACCTAAACCCACATCTCTATAGAAGTCAGCTATAAATCCATTTCTATCTCTATCTGCTCTGTTTTATATCCACTTAACACTCCCCACCCTCCGCCTCCACTCAAGACTATCACACTCCCCTACTGTCTCAGTGTCTTCGAAAAAGTTATCTCCTCAGAACTTTGGCTGAAAAGTGCCAGCTTCCAAAAGACTTCCCTCCTCTAACACTCACCAAGAAAAATATGCCAAGCACAGACTTGTTCCTCACACAGCCTTCTCAAATGCAGAAGGAGAGGTAGGAGGGGTACTGATTTAAAATACAGGTTCCTAAGCCTGAGTCACCCTAAGTTTATAATTCAGAAGTTTTAGAATAGGACTCACGAACCTTGATTTTCAGTAAAATCTGCAGAAGATTCAGTTACAGATATCCACAGTGTTTGGAAGGTGGACTTTAGTTAAAACAAAAATAGTGACTTCACTGTGTCCCTACTATGTGTCAAGGACATTATGCTCATTATTTCTTTTAACTTTCACCAAAAAATCTGGAAAGATATTATGAACATTTTATGCTTGAGGAAAATGAAGCCCAAAGCACTAAAACAAAAGAAAAGCCCAACAAAACCCAAATTTACATGAGATTACACTAATAAATAGTGACATAGATTTGGTCTCACTTAAAGATGTTGCTTCTCACAATCCAGATCTCCTAGCTCCTAAAGTAGGACTCAAGTGAATAATTCATTAAAATTTTTCTCTTAAAGATGATTAGAAAGATAGAAAACCCAGGGCCTCCCTGGTGGCGCGGTGGTTGAGCGCTGCACTGTGGCGCTGTCGACAGCGAGCGACTCGAGTTCGACGCCCAACCAGGGAGAATCCCACATGGCGCGGCAGACCTCTCCTGCCTCGCCCGCTGCTCCCCTCAGCAGTGTATTTCTGATCTGCCTGTTCTGCTCCCCACTCTGTCTGCGGTGAACCCTCTTGCTGCCCCACACCTCTGGCCTGTACCCCAACTTGTATGTATAAATAAATAAATCTTCAAAAAAAAACAGATAGAAAACCCAGCTCTGCTGGAAATATTATTCCTCAGAAGTTCTCTCTATCTTATAATACTAAATATCTTGCCTGGGTAGAGTCTTTCCAAATATAAGTTCTCTCTCCTGCTCCATTTCTACCCTGTTTCCTGTCTATTGCTGAAATCAGCTAAAGTCACTTATTTCTTTGGCTAGGTTATTTCCCTTTTTCTTGGCAGGACAAAAGCACTTGGAAATACCTAGAAAAAGGTTGCGGTGTCTGACGTCAGGAAAGACTAGGCAGTGCTCATCTGCTTCTAAGTACTCATGATAATCTAGCTGTGAGAAATGTCCATCACTCTATATTTCACAGAGAAAATAGAATGCTATTTAAAAATACACCTTACCACCTACATATAAATAAGTAGATCATAAAAATATTATCGTGCAGTTAAAATGTATACTAACACCAGTTCCTCTTATTTAAAGCTCATGGTAAACCTTCAGTGTAGGAATTTTGATACCAATAATAGTTAGGAAAATGAAAGTTTAAAGTAACTTTATCAAGCAGTACAACTACTAAGTAGAAGCGTGTGTGGGGGGTATAAATCAAGCCTGTGTGGCTTTAGAGTCCAGGTGAGGTGCTCAATCACTCTATCAAAACTTCTAAAACCAACCTTTCAGGAAACAGCAGCTTTTAGATAGAAAAAGAACTCCATTGGGTGGTTAAAGAGATACACCTGCAAGATGTAGAATAGGGAGTGGAAGAAAGTGTTTTATTTTGGATGCTTTTGTTCTCTTCATGGGGCCCTGGGCCATTTCTCAAATGTGAAGTGCCCACCCCTGGTGTCCTTTTCAAGTGGAACGCTAGCTTACCCTCACTAGTTGGAGGACTGAGCAGAGGTGAAGTACCAGGTATTCCTTTTCACTCAGAGCTCTGGTCTCTCAGGTACTCCCATACTAGAAGGCACATTTCAAAGGAAGGCTTATTGCTTGCATCTGCCTGGTTATGAACACCTACAACCCCACTTCTTGACAGATGTGTGCCTATTTATATTCACTGGTTTCAGGTTCGCAACATATTGAGTTACTACTTACTTATATACGCACCATGAAATGACCATAGTGATCAATCTAGTTACCATCCATCACTATACAAAGTTAACTTAGTTTTTACCCTCTTGACTTTATTCACCTGTTTTGTCCACCACAACCCTGCGTCCCTTCTGGTAACCACTATTCTGTTCTTGGTGTCTATGATCTTTTTTTGTTGATGTTCATTTGTTTAGCTCTTTTTAAGATTCTAAATGTAAGTGAAATCATGTGGGATTTGTCTTTTTTATATCTGACTTATTTTACTTATTCCCTCAAGGTCCATCCATATTGTTACAAATGGCAAGATCCATTTATCCATTGTTGGATGCTTAGGTAGTTTTCACATCTTGGCTATTGCGAATAATGCTGCAATGAACATAAGGGTGTATATCTTTTCAAGTTAGTGTTTTCGTTTTCTTTGGATAAATACCCAGAAATGGAATTGCTGGATCATATGGTAGCTCTATTTTTGCTTTTTGATCTTATTTCTTAAAGAGCAGAGACTAAGGAATCTGGATGCCAAGTCTTGGGTTATTGGAAGCCAGAGTCTTGGGTTGCTACTCCAATTTTGAAGAAAATCTTTACAAAAAGATATGCAATAACACATTCCATCACACTCACTAAGTATATAACTAGATTCCCTACCATTTTATTTGGTCCAGAACTTGATTCAGCAAGAAGCCCAAAGTCATAAACAGAACATCAAGCTTAAGCAGTAGGGTAGGTGAACTGCTAAGCTCAAATCGTGGTTTGACTGATTCATGCTCTAGCAGAATGAAGGCAATAAAAGCTAATGCAAATGAGGCAAGGAACTTAAGGGAAACCATTGTGACTGGTATTAGCGCTGATCCTGAGCAAAGTTTCTAGATAGACATAACTTATTTTGGTTGATCATTCGGCATCCTTCCCTTAACTAGATTTCCAAATGGCTACTTCAGGAATCTTATTGTCAGTGTTTAGCCAACTTTAATTATTCTTACCCATGTTCAAAAGTCTTATTATGTCCCCCTGCTGTCAGATATTTTTTTCCCTTTAAATTGACTTGCCTTTTAAAATGTTGATGTATTTATTAAAAAGGGTATTTTGCATTACTCTTATACATAAAAAAAACCGGTATTGCTTGCTATATAGAAACTGGAAATAATCAGAAAATCAATAAATAGTAAAATACAGAATGTTCATCTGAAGTTCACCGAAGATCATGCTGACCACAGGGAACATGCTGACTCAGGTAATCACGGGAAATCTTGTTTATGCATTGGTCTTCCTGGCCTAGAACCCAATGTGGTCCAGAGAACACTGCTTTAGATTCCTTCCTCCCTTCCAATAAGCCAGTTCTATAGTTTTTCTTCATAATGCTCATGCCTTCTTGCTGGCCTCTTCCAAAGTGACAGTTAGCTCAAATTGAATAAACAAATTTCCAGCTTAGGAGAAAGGACCAGGAAAAGATTCTCTCCAGTAACACATACGGGATTTTGCTCTTGCTTTCTTAAAATAATTGCTTTTCCTTGAAACGAATGATTCTCCAAACCTTCAAATCACTGATGCCAGAGTTACTCTGGCAGGTCTGACTCAGTAGGCCTGAGGCGGGGCCTAGCTGTCTGTATTTGAAAACAAACAAACCTCCCCAAGTAATTCAAATATGCAACATTTGGGGGAAGTTTGGTATAACCAGAAGGTAGATTTTTTTTTGGCGGGGGGGGGGGGGTGGCGCACAGCAGATTGGCAGGGAAAATACTTTCAGGTGAGAGAGCTTGATGGCATTTGTCAACTCACACCGTAGGCAGTTGTCACAGGGAAGGTTAATTCTGTAGATGTTTGTACCTAAAAAAAATTTAATTGAGAGCCAATGAGGTGTATTATTATTATTATATTAAAATAGTTTCAGATACAAGAATGGGTAGATTGTGTGTGTGTGTGTGTGGTGGGGGGGATAGAAAGCCTGAATGATACGCAAATATTCTAAGTATCTGATAAAGATGGCATTTCAAATCAACGGAATGATAGATTACTTTTAAATCAGTTGAGGGAATTAATTACCTTTGAACCAAAAATTTCAAGAAATAACATCCTATGAACAAAACCATTCTGTACAAAAAATTAAACCCCTGGAATTGATGAAAGTGTACCCTGGTCCATTTTTTTGAAGTAAAATTTGACATTGTAGTCCCAAAGTCTTAAAATGTACTTGTCTTTTTATTTAGCAATTCTGTATTTAGGACTTTCTCTTGAGGAAATAATCACATGAGTGGACAAAGTTGTAGATATAAGACTGCTCATCAAAACCTTGTTCCATAATGTATAACCTAGTAGTCTCTAACAGCTCATTTTTTCCCACCCATTTTGTGGTTTGAATTGAAAATGGTTGTAATAATAAAAATTACCTTTGGGGGAAAATTGTGTTGCTAACAAGGCAAAACAAAAACCAAAATATTCAGAAATATGGTATTGGTTACTTATCTTTTTAAAAAAGATTTTATTTATTTATGCTTACAAGAGCTGGGGTGTAGGCCAGAGGTGTGTGCGTGGCGGTGGGGGTCGGGGGGCGGTGAGTGGATTCACCGAAAACAGAGTGGGGAGCAGAACAGGCAGATTGACTGAAATACACTGCTGAGGGGAGCAGTGGATGAGACAGGAGAGGTCTGCTGTGCCATGTGGGAAGCTCCCTGGCCAAGGGTCAGAGTTGTGCTGCAGTGGCTGCAGATAACTTCATAGTGCTGAGATTTAACCCTTTGCGCCACCAGGGAGGCTCCTGGTCACATTCTTACGGTACATTTGCACAGTGAAATTCATTTCAGAAATGAAATATGATTATATATCTGCTGTATATATTGGATTGTAAAGATGTTTATCATATTCTTAATATGAAAATGTAGATTACTAAATATAATATGGCCCCTTTTATACATATTACATATACAAAGAAGAAAGTCTGTATAATCACCAAAATCATAGTATTGTTTATCTCTGGACATGGGGTTAAAAAGTAGGTTTTATTTTCTTCTTTATATTTTTCACATTTTCTGAAAAATTTACAAGCATGACTTAAATTTTAAAAAAAGAAAAAACAATAAAGATATTTTTATTTGTACTCATACATTTTAGCTTAGCAATTCCAACTCTAGAAACTTTCCCTAAAGAATTAGATATTCACATGCACAAAAATAACACTCATTATTCATTATGGAATTATTTATAATAATAAAAACCCTCTCAATAATGAGAGTATTTAAAAAAATGTTTAACCACCTTAACCATTTTTCAGTGTACAGTTCAATAGTGTTAATTATTTTCACATTGCTGTGAATTAGGAATTTTTAAAGTAAATTACGGCATACTTTATGATAGATTATAGCATCATTAAATAATTTATTTACTTTAATGACATGGAAACTTTTATGACTTGTTGTCAAATGAGAAAAATCAACTTATAACATGATATACATAGTATGATTGTAATTTCATTTTAAAGACATTTTGTAAGCATAGGAAAAATAAATCTGGAAGGACATATATTTGTTAATATATATTTTTCAGCACTGGAATTACCGGTAATTATTTTTCCATGTTTTTGAAAGAAACGCATTATTTTTAGACTCAGAAGAAAAAAAATGCTGCAGAAGAGAGAGGTTTTTATCTCTAGAGTAATCAATTTTTGCTCCTCTTCCTGTGCATCGTAAATTCTTCATTAGACTGTAACTATCATGTGGGCAGAGATTAGATTTTTTTTAATTTCCCCTGGTGCTTCCTGCCACATAGTGTTCTACATTCGATAAATGTTGACTAACTGCAAGCATGCATGTGCATACACATAAGCCCATGCATTTTTGTGGGCATGCATACTTAAATACGCCAACCTCTTTCTCAACTGTAACAAAAAAAAGTGAAATTAGAGGTTTTTGAAAGTGCTACATGTCTATACATTTTTGGTCATATTTTGGGGAAGGAAAGTACTTGCTAAAGAGGTAGGGGTACATAGTCACCACCAAAGATTTTGGGGTTATGCTAGTCAGGTTTGTCAATTTCATCCCAAGCAATTATTTTCTCATAATATTTTTGTTTGGGTAATACAGTACAAATCTTCCATGGTTCTACCGATGGACTTATCTGGGCACTTTTCTGGAAATATTGAAATAAAAGCCACATACAACTGCAGCTGGGAAATGGACTCCCTGTACCCAGTCTGTGCTCTCTGTTCCAAGCCAATTATAAATCAGCTTAAGTGACAAGGGTCTTATCCTGTTGGGAGGCTGGCAAGCAGGACAGGATTGCAGGTTTTTAGTCATTTTTCATTTCTCCTCTCTAGAACTCCATACTCCAAATTAAAACTGAGATGAGTAAAAACTTTGTATTTTAGGATATCAGGAGGTGGCCAAGAGGGAACGAGTCTAAATTATTAAAAAGCCCTTTAACAGGCTCTTCAGAATCAGACAGTAGAGCTCAAGGGTTTACACATTTGACATCAGAAATAAGAGGCTAGGATAAAGACCCGATTGAAGCCCTTGATGATTTGATTTTTTAAAAAAACAGTTATGGCTGTGCAAGGAAGGCATGGAAAATGGAAGATATTTTTAAAAGCAGATCATGACTTATCCTTAATTATAACTGCAGTTGAGCTAAGTACATGGGTTGGAGCCTAATCATGATTCGGACTTCCCTCAGAGACCTAGTAGTTATCTGAATAGGGCTGCTTCTGCTTCCTCAAATCCTCTGATGGAGAATTATTGATTCTGAAACCTTCTGTGGGATGTTATTACACAGTGAAGTGAGAACTGAAGAGGTGAAAGTTTAGAAATCTGGGCAGATTTACCTACTGTGAATTTATACTGCCTCATTATGTTAACCCATTGGAGGCTTTATTTGTGGGACACGCTAATGTCTGACATATTTATTGGTTGTCATAGTATAAATTTGTCAAAGCACCATGCAGCAGACCTTGGCTTAATATTCCCTCTGCTCATCAGCACACTCTGTAAGTCTCCCATACTCAAATCCTGGCAGCGGGACCCCTACTTTCAACAAAGATTTAATAACAGAGAGTACTAGTGAGGTCTCGTGTGACCCAGCTTACTCCTTTTTCAAATTAACCAGGAAACGTTACTTGTAAATAATTGAAACCCTAACTGATTTTGCGGCCCCTTCAACTACATCAGATCTTATATTGGGAGTGATACCCACTTAAAGCCCAGTAATTTGCATTTTATGGGGAAATGCAGGGGGTGCTCTTGTGATGAAGAAAATATGAAAACTGACACAGGCGTCAGTGAGAATTATAGGGTGTCTATTTAACTCATTTAATGAAAAATAACTTCCTTAGTCCAAAAGCTTATGGCTGCACTCACACTCTTGCCCTGTGGACCTTCTATACCACCAGCAGATTTCGGACCATTATAGAATGCACTCAATCATCATCATCATCATCACCATCATCTAGTGGCTATACCCTCAATTTCACCCTTGCATACTAGACACTAAATAATATTTGTCAGATGAATAAATGAATCTAGGGATATTGAAAAAGAGGTTCTGTGAAAGTGACCAGTGAGCCTCTGAGCATCGGTTCTACAGTATTTTTTGTTAGCAGCTCAGCTTCTAGGTTAAGTCACTTACTTATACTCTTTTTGTTCTTCATCCTACAGATTTTGAAGAGTCAGAAGTTTGGTTTTTGTAATTCTTGAAATCTGCACACTGGTTACTTTTATTGCCTCCTAGCTTATAATTTGTATTTTACTTTCACATTACCATTGATCTGGGCAATACACATTCTTTGTTTATTTATTCTTTTTCACCCCCATATTGGACTTCCATTTTGTTTCCTCGTCCTGTTTATTCCGCTATGATAATATGTTTAGTACATATCTTTTCATTTATAGGTATTTTTGCAAAATATTTATTATTTTGTGTACATATTTTTTCAAATATATGCAAATGGCATTATGTCGTATAGCTTATTTGCTCCTCAGCACCGTATTTAAAAGCTCCATCTGTGCTTCTGTGTACACATCTGGGCCCTTGTCTTATTCTGCTGCACCCACTCTCACAGCCCCTCCACTCCCCACGTCACAATCACTGCCACAGTGAACATATATACTTTTGGTATAATGATTCAGGAACAAAATTGCAGAGACATAGGGTATTTTAGGTAACTGCTTCCGGTTCGTTCTTCCAGAACGATGCTACAAATCTACGTTCCTACCTGCCTGAAGGTTCCCATAATGCCAGTCTCTGCCAGCACTTGGGATGATCGTACTTTAATTTTGTCAGTTTAGTAGGTACAAAGTGCTCTTTCTTTTTTTTAAACTACATTTCTCTGGTTATGAATGAATTTGAGCATCTCTAGATATATATGCTTTTGGGTTTGCTCGTCTATAAAATGCTTGCACATAGCATTTGCCTAACTTTTCTATTGGAGTTAGTGATTTTTTTATTGCCAGAGTTCTTGTATACTTTAGGTGTTAATTCTTTGTTAGAGAACATACATTCTCCAATTTTACCTTAAATTTATCTATGGTGTTTTAGTTGAATAGAAATTTTTTGTCTTAACATATTCAAATTTATCAAAGATTTACCTATGGTCTGGCTTTTGAGAATTTATTCGTAAAGTTCTTCCCTCAACCCATTCCTTACCTTCAGATCACAAATATATTTTTCTACATTTTCTTCTCTTATAGAGTGACCTTTCACTTTTAGTTCCCTAATCCATCTTTTGCGCACCTTTAAATGTAATGTCACTTAAGGATTCAGTTTTAGCTTTTTTATCATATGGTACAAAATGGTTTTAGAAGAGTTTATTAGCCTGCTGTATATACCCATGAGGGGCAGGTCCTGGGCACAAGGGGCACTATGAGGAAATGAAAGAGGAAAAGTATTTGTTCAGTGAATCCTAAGTCACGACAGGACTATGCTTTCCACGCAGGTACTAATGGCATTCAGAATTCCAAGCTTCTCCTGAAAGCACAATTTTTCTAATCAGAGGTAGAAGAGGTAGGACTCTGCAGGAAGTAAAGAGCTCTTGGCTTGTCTGGCACAACTCTGTCACCCATGACCTCTGTATTCTCTAATCTCTGTCGCAGTGGGCATGGCTTCGGGATGGCATACCCCATGCTACACGTGTGGCTATGACTGAAATGGGTTGTGAGCATGGTCTTGCCGTAGGATCGGTAGCTTACTCACCAGGTTTGAGCTGGGTAATCTAGCTGTTTTAACAGGTATTTCAGCATTGGAAAGTCCTTCCTGAGCGGTGTGCACTGTTCAACAGGACACACTTTCCAGCCAGCTATTGATATCATTCCCAACCAAAAAGAAGCCTGATTAGCAGTATACTTTATGTTAGAGCAACAAAAATTAGTCACATGGAATAGTACTCAAAATTAATTCTTAGGGGAAAAAATGGAAGATTCCTGAGTAAATTTGGAAACCCCAACTTCTCTGATTTGAAGTATAGGGCAATGTTTTGGTTATCTTCCCTAACCTTCCCTCAATTTCAATCATCTTCAAGTGAATTCTAGAGCTATTTTATTTTAAACATCGTGTTGGTTGCCAGGGTCAAAAGATCTGAAGACACATACTTCCGTTATTTGCAATGATTTGGATTTTAATTGTTACATACAATATAATATTCAGCCTTACAAAAAGGAAATTCCGACATGTTACAATGTGGTTAAATGATGAGGATATCATGTCAAGTAAAATAAGCCAGTCACAAAAAGCAAATACTCTATGATTCCACCTATATGAGATATCTAGAGGAGTCAAATTCATAGAACCAGAAAGTAGAATGGTTGTTGGGGTGTTACTCACCTTCCAAAATGTGTGGGTCCTGAGATACTCGAGGAGAACAAATTTTCCAGAAAGTTTTGACCGAATCAGGCAAGGCTTTACTAGGGGCTCGTGCATGAGCGACCAGTGCTAGGAGAGGAAAACTTTAGTCTGGCAACCTCAGGGACTTATTAGGAAATTTAGGAGTTGAGTTAGGAGGGGATAGCTTGTTCTTGGTTGGGCTACTCCCAGACATGCACAGACTGGGGATAGTCCAACTGCACATATGGGGCTTTGCAATCATTAGTCAGGATTTAATGTTGTTGTTTTGTCCAGCATGGCACCTTTGATCAGACTGATGGGCCAAATCATTTGAAAGGATGAAAGGCAGAACTGCTAGTCCTTGATTTTGTCTCCTTGCTTAAACTAGCTGCTGAGGCAACTCAGCCTGAGATCCAATTTAGTTGTTTAAACAGGATGCTTGGGCAGTTTATAGCTTATTGGTTTACAATTTCTTTTACCTAGATGGTCTCATCCTCCTCTGAGAGAAATTGCCCTCTTAATCTTATGGGAATTTGGGGCAGAAGCTCTTTCCTTCTACCGCTGCTTCCTGCTGGCTAGGGTCATTGTCCCTGAGTCTAGAGGACTGAAAATGTCTTGCTGCTATTCCAGCAAGCAGAAGTGGCTGACATCTTGGGTAGGGGTGTGCTTGAAACCTTGCATCAACATCAACCCAGTGTTGCAACCTGGAAGACATAAACTTTGTCAACAGATTAAACAGTGTTTGAATCCTTCGATGTGGGATGCAAAGCTCATCCTCCATTGGTTGAAAGCTTGAGACTAGTTTAAACGCTGGCAGGCCATGATTCATACCATCTTGGTGATGCCTTTGAGCTGACAAAGTTCCCCTTTTTTGTTTTCTTTTAGAAAAGGACAGCTTCAGTTTTCAATTAATCCAAGTCAAGAGATGGGAGAAAATCAAGAAATGTTAGTTTGAAATATAGCTAAGTATTAAAAATTTAAGATCTAATCCAACTCATGGGAAAAAACAAAAACATCAAATTAAGAGGACTAGAAACTGATTTAAAAAAATATGGTACTGAAACATAATTTCTCTCCACCCTTAATCCAGTTCTATCAAACAATTTTAGTAAAACTCATTTGCAAATTAAGTTTAGCTTGAGTAAACTTGGCCAGTTCTTTTGCCTGAGACCAAGAGCAAAATATAACTGCATACGTTTAGAATCGTCTTTGCTGGAACTACTCACAAGGACTCTCAGACTCAGTTTTTAACAATCAGTCTTTCAAGGCAGGGGACCATGCGAAGGTCTCACCATCAGACTTTGTCTGCAATACTCGCATCTTTGGGTAAGTTCCTCTCCTTGAGGCCCCAAAATGCCCTGGGGTCTCCAGGGCTGCCATGCAGTGAACTTCCTTACCCTTTTCCTGATAAAACTCAAGCCCTGAGAGCAAGCCTTTTTCCTGAAGGCTTTCAGATCTGTGGATTCCCGAAGAAAGTTTGATTTCAAATGTAACACTCCAATCAAATTATTGGTCTTCCAATATTTTATTTTATTTATTTTTTTAAAGATTTATTTTTTATTTATACATATAAGCTGGGGTACAGTCCAGAGGCGTGGGGCAGCGAGAGGGTTCACCAGAGACAGAGCGGGTAGCAGAACAGGCAGATCAGAAATACACTGCTGAGGGGAGCAGCGGGTGAGGCAGGAGAGGTCTGCCGCACCATGTGGGATTCTCCCCGGCCGGGCGTCGAACTCCCGTCGCCGCTGCCAACAGCTCCACAGCGCAGCGCTCAACCGTTGCGCCACCGGGGAGGCCCTCCAATATTTTATTATAGAGGAAAAAGGACATTCTTACTGGATTTAGGCAAATAAAAACATTGTCATGAGAAATACAAATACTTACAGAATGTTTTCACATTTTGGGGTGGGAAAGGGAAGGAAAGCAAATGTTCCAGTTTTGCTCATAAAAAAGATGCAATTTAGGGCCTCCCTGGTGGCACAGTGGTTAAGGACACAGCAATATCAAGCTATTGCCAGCCGCTGCCACATGAGTTTGATCTCTTGCCTGCCAGGGAGCTGACCCACATGGTGCAGGAGACCTCTCCTATCTCCCCCACCGCTCCCCTCAACAGTGTGTTTCAGTAAATTCACCTGTTCTGCTCCCCACTCTGTCTCTGATGAATCCTCTCACCCCCTGCATTTCTGGCCCATACCCCAGTTCTTATATACATAAATAAATAAACCTCTAGAAAAAGATGCAATTTATCACTGACGCAGATCATAGCACCACTCAAAGGGAAGTTTTCTGGCAATAAAAGAGCAAAACATCAAAAGCAATATTTCAAAAAGTCATTATAAAGTATATTGGTCCTTCTCAGTTTATTCAGTTCCATGTAGTAAATCTCAATCTTTTGTTACTAATTTTAATGAGTCCAGTTTTTCCATAAACCCTGTAGTTTTCCTCAGCACCATGACAAGCTTATATTTCCCAAGTACTGGTAGTCTCTTTCCTGTGAATTTTTCTGAATATCGAGGCTTATAAATAAACTCTGTAAAAAGATTTCAAAATAGCCATAATTAAAACCTGATCACAAAGCAACTGACAAGGAAATTTGCTCAATTTTATGATATACAGTATTTTAGAGCCACCAGAATTGAACAGGAATAATATTACACCAGAACATCTTAGATTTGTTTCATATAATTTTAGGACCCTTATGCACATATATGCTGAAAAGATTCAACATTTCTCCTTGTGCAACAATACTTCCAATGAAGTTTTAATATACCCCAAACTGGCCCAATTCACTTTTTAAAAATTTATTTATTTATGCATACAAGAGCTAGGAGGTAGGCCAAAGGGGTGTGTGTGGGGGGGGGGGGTCGAGAGGATTCACCAGAGACAGAGCAGGGAGCAGAACAGGTGTATTTACTGAAATCCACTGCTGAGGGGAGCAGCGGGGGAGACAGGAGAGGTCTGCTGCGCCATGTGGGTCAGCTCCCTGGCCAGGGATTGAACCCAGTCTGCAGTGGCTGCCAATAGCTTCATAGTGCTGAGACTTAACTCCTTGCACCACCAGGGAGGACTTGGCCCAATTCATTTTAATCTCTTTCTACAAGGAGAACAATTTTATGGGGTGTCTTAGAGGTCCTCCCATATTCTTTCAATTAATCAAAAACTATTGTTAATTTAGAATTTTGATTTTCAGGGAAGTTTTGTTATAGGCTTAGCATACTCCTACAGATTATAAAACAGAATAACTTTATCCCTAAAGCAGGTGAAAGAGATTAAAGTTTGGGGTCACAGAAGTATACTACTACTGAAGTTAAAGCATAATTTTAAAAGCACTTATAACGAGTCATTTGATTTCATTTAGCTTAATCACAAAGTGATTTTCTAATATTCCTTTCTCAAACTTTCAACATATTCATTAGCTTCCCCATCCCTTAAGTCATTGTATTTTATGAAATCTTTCCAAAACTTTAGAAAAATACCTCCATTTTTAATACCTTCAAACACACATACACACACACACATTCTACCTCTCAAACCTCCCATTTCCTAGTTTTCACACTGTAAGCACTTGTAGAAACTGTCACACCATTATTTCTTTAAATTGAAAGACTTAAAATTAACTATCAAAAACAAACCCAAAAGTTCAACAATTTTAAATGTTTAATGAATAAAATCTTAATTTCTCAATGAAAAATTTTGGAAATTACTGAAATAATGATAAAAGGAACAGATTCAAGATAGGGTTATCAATTGTAGCTTCAGCTTTTCCTAGGGGTGGAATCCTTAATTTAATTGTGGGGCACAAAGTAAATTATCCCATACCCCTCTGGGTTCTTTTAGGCAAGTGAATAATCGAGCAAGCATTAGAGAGATTGATACCACCAGCATACAGGAGAGTGCTGCAGAGATCCAGCATGATGAGTAACTTGCCATCTCCCCTCAGACTCTTCAATGACTTAGCGAGGATAAAGGAGGTCAGAGGTAGAAAAGGGGAAACCCAGGCAGGGCATTTAATTGGGATGACAAAGGTATTTCTGTCTTCTGCATTGAAAGAGACAAGGAGACCAAGTCCTCCTGGAAAAGACCCCCAGAGACAGAAGCTCAGATACAAACATTTAAGCTATCAGTCATTAGAGGTTCCTCCCAAGAAATGAATTTCTTACCAGAGGCATATTTTGGGTGGCAGATATTTTTTGCCCTCCCACACAATTATTATTTTTTTAATATATGTATATATTTATTGTTATTCATATCTTTTAAATTTTGTATTCCCCTTGGGTAACCCACCACCAATTCACCCGTGATCCATCTCCGTGGTCCCTTGTGTCCTTTTCTACTCCATTTTGTGCCCTTATCCTCCCCCTCCCTCCACTCTCCCCGCCAAGTTTCTCTCCCCTATTTGGTTTCCCTATAGTCCTGTTATAAGTGAAACCATTCGATATTTTTCTCTTTCTTTCTGGCTTATTTCACTGAGTATGAGCCCCTCTAATTCCATCCATGTCGCTGCAAATTGCATGTGTTTATCGTCTTTGAATGCCCTCCCACACAATTAAACTGGTAAGACCACTCTGCCTGAAATAATTATTTTTTCAAACTTTAACCTATTAATTTAACTTTATTTTTAAGTTTTAAGTTACCATACTTTTCTGAGAGATTAATAATTAATACATAGTCCCATCTCATTTGTTTAAACCTTTAAGTAAGTTTATTTTGTGCTGATACTGTTGATTTCAGACTGACATTTCTGAATTGGGCTTAACACAAACAATGCCATTTTGGGCCTGTTTCTTTTCATATTAACCATAAAACCTTGAGACCAAGTGAGTTAGATACCATAAACTAATTCTGATTTGAACACATTGAAACAGTGAGTAAAAGTGTAACACCCAATATTATAGCTTCAAAGGCATTCATGCTTCAAATGAAACCATTAAATTTTGAGTTAGTCCTTATTTACCATAAATCCTAGCTCGTGATCTCTTAAAAATATGTTGGATTAATTTCTACTGTTTTCTTGAATTTAGAATTTATATAGATACTACTTGTAATTCAATTATATACAAATTTATTTCAATAATATCACTTGGAGGGAAAAAATGCGCACACACACACACACACACACACACACACACACACACCTCTCTTAATCTTCATTTAAGATTTTTTTGGCCCCATGTACTAACTTCAAAAAATAATTGGTAAGACACTAAAAATTTCCACTAACTTGACCTCCAAAGAGTAAGTATTTTAGACAAGACATTGTTTCTCAAATTTGCATTTGAAAGACAAAAGTTTTTTTTCTTTTCTAAGGGAAGTGGAGGGAAATAAAGATTCTTTCCCCAGGGTTGCTCTTTGGTCTCTCTAGTGAAAACTCTATTTTAAAGACAAAGAGAGCCTAATTTTAAAAATAACTTGGATTATAATTTGTATGAAAGTGTTCACTCCTCAAGGAGGTTTTCAATATAGTATGGAAACCTAGACTTTTATGTGTTAAAAGAAATGTTTCATTTAACCATCACCAAAACCTGCAGGGCCTAGAACCAATTTTAAAGGCAAGCAGAGGAAAGTCAGATAGTTTCCAAAAGTCCTTGTTTCTGTTCTGCCACATCGAGACCAGGCCCATTTCTGAGAAGGAGAAAAGAATATTTTATTCAATATTATGACTTTTCCATGAAGAGAACAAAAGATAACAGTTCTTGAGCAGACCGAGGAAGGGATAGATTGTGGTTTCTTATATTGCATTTTGCTGTTTATTGACTTTAATCAATCTTTTATATAAAAACTTTTCTTTAAATCTGAGGTTTGGGATGTAGCATGCAAAATCTACATTTCCTTTCCAAAGGTCTCTTCTCCCTTACCAGTTTAATTAATTTAAATAAGAAATTTAGATTAAAAACGCTCCAATTTTTTTTTACAGGTTCAATTAGCAATGTAGAAGTTTTTCCAGCCAACCAATAAGCATCCTTTTTAGCTTACTAGAAAATATAAAGTAGTAGTTTAGCAAGGTTTTTATTTGTTTGTTTGTTTGTTTACCCTAAACAAAGTCTGGAGGCAGCCCCTTTTTCAAGACTAGGAAAATAGGGGGAAATAGAATTTCTTACTCATGGAACAGGGCAGAACAGCTCTTCAAAGTGGAAAAAGCAAACCTCAAGTTAGAAAATATAAAACAAAAGTCTTGATGCAAATAGGAAAGACAGACAATTACCTGCTTGGGGTGAGCAACTAACATTAAAGACAAAATCCTTAAAAAGTTAGTAATTATAATACCAATGAGCTATTTTGCCCCTCCTCCCCTTTTTCTTACCCATTTTAGACCTAGAGAGAAAGAAAAAGATTTCTTACCATTTGCTCTTCATTGGATTTCTGCAGGGGGAAATATCAGGAGTCTGAAGGGGTAAAAACTTTCACCTCAAACGTTGGAAGGACTAGAGCGCCTCTCCCACAGCCTTCTTGGTGAATCAAGCCACTCCAGCTGTAGCAACTCAACCACGTGGCTTCAGATGCCATCCCAAATAACTTAGCTAAGACAGAGGTTGGGAACAGAATGATCAGAGAAATCAGAATTAATCTAGGAACCCCATCGCCACTGAAGCACGTGATGTTGAAGGGGATGGTGGGGAACAACATAAGCAGCAGAGAGCACAGGGGTTCAATGAAGCTTATTCATTTTGTTAACCTCAATACGGATCATGTACAGAGCAATTTTGTTAGAGTGGCTAGAGAGGCAACAAGAATGCAATGTGGCTTTGGTAAATGTTAATAGTATTATTGTACAATCACTAGATTATTAACAACTATAAATGAGCCCTTCTTAAAAGCAAAAGTCTATGTGTTTTACTAGTGTAAATTTATTTTATAAATGTTAAAATTTATAAAGCAGGCATATGCTGTAAAATATGTATATAAATTTATTTTATAAATTTTAATTTATGGAATTTATAAAGAAAATACAAAAGAAGGAGAAGGCTAATGTGAAAGAAAATTTAAAAGTTGGCATATGATAAAAAAAGATGGAGGCTGAGGAAGGGATATGATATGCAAGCAAGTAGGATAAAAAAGGAGGTAGTTTTGATTGATGACTCTGGTATCCAACAAGCCTCGGACTGGTGATGGATGTAAGTCCTCAGGTTTCGTTCATCAGGAAGGAGGCTCAACCTGGGTCATCTAATGATCTCAGTTTAAGGTGGTTGGGATATTCCCTTTTCCTGTGTCCTTCTCTCCTATAGCATATGCATTGGTTTTGCCCTAGAGTGGTTGTCTGCCAGGGAAGGTCTGGAACTGATCTTCTTGGCCCTTTTGGGTTACTCTAAGATGGAGGCCAGATTAGAAGCTGAAAGCTGTGTTTCTCTCTCCATTCTCCTTTCTTTCCTAGCCTCCTCTGTCAATCTCTATTGTTTATGTTTTTGCAGCAAATGGGTCATTCTACACCCAGCAAGGACAGAGGACTGTTTTCTGCAGGGAGGAGTGTCGAGACAAGCGGCAAAGAGCTGCGAGGTTGACTGCAAACAGCAGGGCAGATATTAACCCCACCCACCACATTTTTTTTTGACTCTTGGTCAGTTTTTCTAAACAAGAATCTGAGTAACTTTATTGGCTCACAGATAAACTATCCCCATTTCCTCTAGTTCACACCACCTCCAGGCAGACCACAGCCCCAAAGAAAACTAGCAATAGATGAGGTGTTCAAAGAGACGGGCCAAAAGAAGATGTAGTTACTCTCTAGGGGAGAGCAGATTCTGTTCCCAAGTTGAGAAAAGTGGGTTCTCAAAGAGACAGCAGTGTGAGTTCCAAGGAGAACAAGGTCTGTTAGAAACACAAGCCAAGCCAACGCATGTGTCTTTGTCTCACAAGTAGAAACACAAGAGTGAAAAGTAAGACAAGGTTTAAAATGCACTGACAAAAGAGAGAGCCAGGGTGCCTCGTAGAATGAGGACAACGTACCCTGTCTCTATCAATGGCCCAGGGGCAGGTGGACACCCACCAGGTCTATATGGAAAGCTGGTCCCAAAAGACAGAGTTAGAGAATTTGATCAGGCAAGATAGAGAACAAAGAGATTAGAGAACGAGGAAAAGAACTTAAAGTGGCAGAAAAAGACTCTCTAGAATATGACACTTTCTACCTCTCTACGCTTGCACCAAATCCAATTTCTGCTCAATCTCTCTTTTCTCTACGGCGACAGGGAGATACTGAATCAGGTACACACAAAAAGCCAGGAAATACCAATTTCTAAATTATCTAAGACCTGATTCTAGATACTGGCTTGAATTTCTCACAGAGCATACTACAAAGGCCAGTTCCTCAAAGTTAATTGCACAGAGTGAGGGACAGAGGACAGAAGGTAAGTAGAAACCTTGGCCAAGTTTTGTGCTGCCACTAGTTCAACCCTGTCTTTCTGGGTGTCTAATGAATGTGCCAAAATATCAGAGAGGGGCAAGATGGGCGCAGCCCACTTGCCACTGATTAATCGGTGGCCCAGAGTCAGGACATCCAACTAACCTTAGGTATGCTTCCTGCCTAAGTGCCCAAATTGAAACCAGAAGGATTTCAGGAAAGTATTGATACAAGGAAATAAGAAGAGGAACAGAGGAAAAACATTGCCTGGGGAAGAGCGTGGCACCCCATGGCTGGAGGCTAACAGAGACCTACTGATCATCCCAGAAAGGGAGCAAAGGGAAAGGCAACTGCTGGCCAAGAACGTATCACCCCCACACCAGCCAACTGCAGCAGCACCCCTCCCCTTCTGAAGTGAGAAAGCCCCTGGCCCTGTGTTCAAACCTCAGCAACTATATCCTGGGATGACCTGTTGCTGCCCACTGCTTCTCCTGTTGGGACTGAAGGAAAAAGGGTTTAGGTTCAAGACTGTCCCATCTGGGTCACCATAAAATATGTTACAGGCCTCCCAAAATGTGTGGGTCCAGGGATGTTCTAGGAGAACAAATTCACCAGAGTTTGGTCTGTACCAGGCAAAGTTTCATTAGAGGCTTGTGCATGAGAGAACCAGTGCTGGACAAGGGAAACTTCAGCTTGACTCCCTGCGGTTCATCATGAGAAACATGAGACAGGACTTCAAAGAGAACTGAACACACTGGTCAACAGTGAGATCTTACTGACTTAGGAAGGCCCTAATCTGCAGTATCTTGGTGTGCTGAACAGGAATATAACCCTGAAATTTTTTTATTAGCTCTCATTTTGAAGATATTTCATATAATTCATTTTATATGTTTCACAGTGTAAATTTATCCAGGACTACAACAACATGCTAAATAAGCCTAGAATGATGTAATATCGCATCGCATTGCACAATACCATCATGCACACATCATCCAGAGCTGATTGCATCATTTTCTGATGCAATGCAATACTACTGCCAGGCGGCTGCTGAAGTAAGCTGACGTCAGCAGTGCACTAGATAAAGGCCTGTTGGAAAGGTTGAGCATTGAAAATATTTCAGACTTTGTGCGAGACAGTTTAAGCTACTCTTCTATAGAACTGTTATTATTTTATCCATTTAGGCACAATGCAGAACAGTAATGCCTCGAAACTGCGTTAATAGCGTGGACAATTTCTGCTCTATTTGTGGGGAAGTGGCAATTGCCAACCAGAAGAAAATTCTCAAGTGAAGAAGGCTTATCAACTTTACTTCAGATGCAAGGCTGGTGACCAAGACAAGCCTTGGGCCCTGCATATATGCTGTGCTACATGTACAACACAGCTTTCACAGTGGTGAAATGGCAAAAGACCATCAATGCCGTTTGCAGTCCCCATGGTGTGGAGAGAGCCAAGCAACCACAGAAAAGACTGTGACTTCTGCTTGGTTCCTCCTTTTTCCAGCGGAATAATGAAGCAAAAGAAGTCGAGAATAGTCTACCCAAACATTCCGTCTACATTGAGACCAGTTCCACATGGTGAGGGACTTCCTATTCCAGAACCTCCAGCAGAATATTCTCTTGATTCATCTGATGAGGACAAGGGTGAGCCGACCTGTTCTTCTCCTGTCCCATCAGCATGCAGTGATCCAGATTTTCACTGTGGTGCATCATCAACCCCACACAGACTAACACAGGAAGAACTCAATGACCTGGTTCGTGATTTGGACTTATCCGAGAACAAGGCAGACAAACTAGGTTTGATGAAGAATTTCGTGAAAGCCATGGACCGGACCTCGCCAGCTTTCCGATACCCGCATGAAAAATTTCCTCGACTCAGTGAAGCAAATGTTGAAGAGGACATTTTTGTGGGTCCTCAGATTCGAGAGCTCTTCAAAGATGACCGGTTCAACAACTTGCTGCAGGGTGATGCGAAACTAGCATGGAATGCTTTTCACCTAGTGTCTACAAACTTTCTTGGGGATGTTAGGGCAGAAAACTACAAGGAACTAGTAGAAGACATGCTGATGCAGTATGAGAAACTTGGCTGCAATATGTCTCTAAAAATCCACTTCCTTCATTCCCAGCTGGATTTCTTCCCTGAAAACTGTGGTATGGTTAGTGAGTGATGAACATGGCGAATGTTTTCATCAAGATATCGCATCAATGGAACAAAGATACCAGGGAAAATGGTCCACTACAATGCTGGCTGACTACTGCTGGGCACTCCCCAGAGATGCTCCTGAACAGCTGTACAAGAGACAAGCGAAGAAATCTAAGAAGTAGTCTATGACTTGATTTTTAACAGATATTAACCTATTACTATTACTAGCCTATTACTATTGGCATGCATTTTGTGATGTAAATATCAATTTATTGCAGATTACAAAAAAACAAGAGACAAATTATAATTTGCCTGTCATATTCGCGTTGAGTACATACAAATTGATAGGAAATGACTAATTTTATTTCAGTAACATAACTTTTGTAAAAATTTGTTGACCAGTATAATCATTGTATTTTTCACAAAGACAAAGAATTACTTTTGCTGCCCTCAGATCTACTCAGACCCCGTCTAGTTATTGCTTCATTTTTGTTATTATAACTTAACTTTAGAATTTTGATTCTTTAAAAGTAATTTGCCTTTTTATTGATTATTTCCATTGAGACATTGTCATCATACATTCCTTTAATTCATTATGCAAGGTTTACTCTAGTTCTTTGAACATATTTATTATCATAACTACTATGAAATCTTTGCCTTCTAAATCTGACATCTATGACTTCTCACTGGCAATTTCATTTTTACTTTTTCCCCCCTATGGATCACACTTATTGTTTTTCCTGTTTTTTGCATGTCTTGTATATACATCTTTAAAACTGGATATTTTAGATGACATATTGTAGCAACTCTGAGTACCGACCTTCTCAGGGTTTATTGCTGTTTTTGTTTGCTTGTGTATTTGTTTAGTGATATAGATGGAGTATTTTAATGAGGTCTGTTTCTGCTACCATGTGCAGATGACCCGGGTGTCATTCCCCAGAGGGCACAGTTATGGGCATGAATGCAGTCATGGTTTTAGCTGGGGTCAAATTGTCCCTTTCCCTGATCTCTCTGATAAACTGTTTGCCTCTGTTGGCAACACACAGGTTTCTTAGGCACCACTAATTGCTGCCTAATTGCTCTACATTTTTTGGACAATGTCCTGTGGCATAAATTGCTCCAGTCTGATCTAGTTAAATCTAGATGCTTTTTGAGGCCAGCTTTTGAGTTTTGTTCTGATTACATGAGGGTTTTTATTAGCTGTCAATTTCCCTTGTTCTCTCTAGTAAAGTTCCCTCTGGTTCTGTTTGTTATTCTCATGAAATTACCAGTCTCTTCTTGTTTACCACCAAAAATCTGCAGTATTTCAAGAACACCCTTTGTCTTGAACTTTTCCACATGACGTTCCAAATAAAATCAGTTCCTTTGGGGAAAGCTTTAGACTTATCTGTTCTTATGACTCACCTCTCTTCTCTGGGCAAAACTTCCACATCACAGCTCCAGAGCTGGTGTTTGTTTCAGCGGCCTGTATCAGGGTGGCATATTTTGCGTTTTTTGATGTAGAACCTATGCTATGAGATAGTTGGAATGAGGGTGATTGTGAACAAGTGTTTTTTGCCTGTCCTGCCTGGGTTAGAGCTTCCACCCTATGAGTTAAGGCTATCTTGAATTGAACCCTAGTCCTCTCAATCATGCTGGGCTGGAATAGAGCTCCAACATGCATCTGGGGACAATAAGAAATGGTGGTTGTCTCCCTTTCTTTGGGAGAAACCTTATTTTCTTCAATGTACCTGTCTGAAGTGGAGCTTTTGTCACTAAACTTGAGATTCTCACTGTTGTTTTTTTCCCCCCTCAAATGTAATTTCAAATATTTGCAATGAAAATAAGAGATCATATATCCCTTCAAATTATGTTTTTGCAACTTTGGATAGATACCTAGGAGAAATATTGCTGGATCCTATGCTAGATCTATTTTTAATGTTTTGAGAAACCTCTGTATTCTTTTCCATAGAGGCTGGGTTAGTCCACATTCCCATCAACAATGTATATGATTTCTTTTTCTCTACCCCCTCCCCAATACTTGTTGCTAGGAAAACCTCTTTAACAAATGGTACTGGGAAACTTTATGCATAAAACAAACAAAGAAACAAAAACAAAAACAAAAAAATATTACTTAACTCCATGCACAAAAATTAATACAAGAAGTACTAAAGACATGGATATAAGACCTGAAACTATAAAATACACATAAAAAAACATAGGCGAGACACTCCTGCAGAAATACATTTGGGGAAATGACTTAAAGACCAGTCAAATTAAAGCAAAAATACACAAATGGGACTATGTCAAACTAAAAAGCTTTTTCTCATGAAAGAAACTGCCAGAAAAACAAAGGCAACTTCTGTATCAGGAGAAGATATTTGCGCACCTATAGTTTTAGTGTTTTTACCAAGATTTCACAAATTTTCTTTTTTTAAAATGTGTAATTCTTGTGTGTGTGTGTGTGTGTGTGTGTGTGTAGAACTGGGAGGTAGTTCAGAGGTGTGGGGGTATATATGAGAGGATTCTCCAGAGACAAAGTGAGGAGAGCAGGACAGGCAGATTTTTTTTTAAGATTTATTTATTTATGCATACAAGCTGGGGTACAGGCCAGAACGTGGGGGAGGCGAGAGAGTTCACCAGAGACACAGTGGGGAACAGCACAGGCAGATCAACGGAAATACACTGCTGAGGGGAGCAGCGGGCGAGGCAGGAGAGGTCTGCCGCACCATGTGGGAATCTCCTGGGCTGGGCGTTGAACTCGCGTAGCCGCTGCCAACAGCTCCACAGCGCTGCGCTTAACCACTGCGCCACCAGGGAGGCCCAGGACAGGCAGATTTACTGAAATACGCTGCTAAGGGGAGCAGTGGGCAAGATAGGAGAGGTCTGCTGTGTCATATGTGGGCTAGCTCCCTGGTCAGGGAGGTGATAGCATTGAGACTGAACCCCAGGTCACCAAGGAGGCCCTCATAGATTTTCTTGAATAAACACTTCTTCATTTGCTCTATACCCCTCGGATAATTTCTTGGGACTTTAAATAGTTGTTTTTAAAAATTATTTTGACCAGTTATGCTTGTTTTGCTGGTGAGAGGGTTCATAGAGCATCTCATGCATCCATTCTAGAAGTAGTTTCTTTGTTTAATATTTTGTAAGCCTGTCAGACCATTTTGACATTCCCATTATCAACGCAGGAGAGATTCTATGTTCATGCATGCTTACCAGCATTTAACATTATCAATATTGTCTGCATTATTATCAGCAATCGACAATATCAATGTTCTCTATTTTAGGCATTTTTCTAGGTGCAAAGTAGTTTTTATTTGAGTTTCTCTGATAATTAGTAATATTGAGAATCTTTGCATGTGCTTTTTGGTCATTTGTCTGTTTCTTGTGGTCTGGCCTTAATTTGAATTTTACTTTGCTAGTGATGTTGAACATCTTTTCATGTGTTTGCAAACTATGTATCTTCTTTGGAGAAGAATCTGTTTAATTCTTTTGCTCATTTGCATAAACTGTGTTCTTTGTTTTCTTACTATTGAGTTTTAAAAGTTCTTTCTGTATTTTGGATATGAGTCCTTTGTTGGATATATCATTTAAAAATATTTTCTGTCAATTTACTTTTGACAAAATTACAAAGGCAATTCAAAGAATTGATAGTGTTTTCAGTAACTAATGGTGGAACAACTGTATGTGTGTGGGGGGGAAAGTGAACCATCAACATTAGTTGACACCATACACATAGAAAAATGAAACATGCCACCAGTCACATAGTGCAGCTGCCAGCCAGGGGGCAGCACCTGCATGTGGTAAACCCCAGAGGAACCCAGCAAGCCACAGAGTGGGACCTAGAAGCAACCCTGATGTGCTCTGCACTGGCAAACACTACCAAGTCAAAGGATGCAGACAAAATAGGTCCATGAAGAGGCAATAGCAGGGATGCTTATGGAGCAAGGAGCCAGAGAGACACAGGTCAGAGAGAAAGTCCCAAGCATAGGTGTGGGTCTTTATTATCCCTTGCACAGCCGAGACCAGTGCAGACTTCAACAGGGTCAACACTGAGAAGATTCACACTACATTGAACGGGAGGTGGTGGATGGAGAGGGGAACCTGTGGGTCATGATCCAAAGTAGGGGACACTAATGGCAGGGCTGTTGACCCATCCAGGGGCCTTGGGGATGGGGTAGCAGAAGTTGTGTGGAGGCACACATTCTTGAAGGAAGGCCCTTGTGGAGGCACTTGGGTGCTTCATACAGGCTTATTGCCCAGTAGAAATAATAGTAGAGCAAGTATTCTGATCTTGTATTCACTCCCTCTTCCCACATCAGGAACTGGTGCTTACCTTGTGAGGTACACTGAGAACACAGGGACTGCCAAGTCTCTCATCACAAATGCCAGAGAGGAAAGATATCAGGGGTGCCACAAACATGAGCTAGCTCCACCCCAATTCATCCACACCAACATTTGGACCACTTGAAACCTTTCCCCTCCCTGCTGATGCAGCAATTACCAAATCTCCCCAACTACAGTACATACAAAGGCGAGCCAAGGCCAAAGCCAAACCAAACAAACCCACAGCAACATTTGCAGAGAAAATAATTTATTTTATTTATTTATGCATACAAGCTGGGGTTTAGGCCAGAGGTCGGGGTGGGGGGGTGGGGGTGCTTGACAGGATTCACCGGAGACAGAGTGGGGAGCAGAACAGGCAGATCTACTAAAATACACTGCTGAGGAGAGCAGCAGGTAAGGCAGGAGAGGTCTGCTGTGTTCTGTTGGTTAGCTCCCTGGCCAGGAATCACCCATGCTGCAGTGGCTGGCAATAGCTTTACAGCTCCAAGACTTTTAACTCCCGCTCCACCAGGAAGGACTGAAAATAAAATAATTTAACTCTCTAAGTTACTGCTAAGATATTTTAAAAATAATAAAATAAGGAGATCTCAAGTAGTAAGATGGGCAGAGAAAAAGTATAACACATGAAAATAAGAGGCCTTGAGAGAACATAACATTGCAATGTGAGGACAACTCTGCAAATCCAAACACATAAAGTTGTAAGACTGTCTCCTTATAGATAGAGAATTCAGAACTGTTATAATGAAGAAACTCAAAGAGATATAAGAAAATTCAGAAAGGCAAGTCAAAGTGATACAAGAGAACACAGGAAAACTAATCAAAGAAATACAACAAAATTCAGGAAAATGAATTAATGAACTCAGAAATAAAATCAATGAACAGAAGACAGAAACTGAAGCTTTAAATAAGAAAATCAAGAAATTCAGTAGGTAAAGAACTCAACAATAAGAAAAAGAACTTTAGAGAAAGCTATCAAAGTAGAAGAGATCAAGTGGAGGAATGAAATCAGTGACTTTGAAGATAACAATATTTTAAGAAACAGAAAACTCTAGAGACTTGAATAAAAAAACTATTCATTCAAAAAATAAATCAGCACAGTAAAGTGGCAGGCTACACCACTAATAAACAAAAAGTCTGTTGCATTCCTATATGCAAACAATGAGCTAGAAGATAAAGAAATCAAGAAAAAAATCTCATTTTTCATAGTCTCAAGATAATCAGTTTAGTAAAGTAGCAGGATACAAAATCAACACACAAAAAAATCAGTAGCCTTCCTATATGCAAACAATCAATCTGAAGAAGAAGAAATCAAGAAAACCATCCCATTTACAATTGAAAGTAAATAAAGTCAACTACCTGGGAATAAACTTAAGAAAAGAGGTAAAGGACCTATGCAGAGAAAATTATAAAACATTATTAAAAGAGAAAGATGACACAAAGAAATGGAAAGACATCCCCTGCTCATGGATTGGAAGAATTAACATGATCAAAATGGCCATACTACCAAAAGCAATTTACAGATTAAATGCTATTCCAATAAAAATATCACCGACATTCTTCAAATAGATAGAATTAATACTGATGAAATTCATATGGAGCCACAAGAAACCTCGAATAGGCAAAGCTCTCCTGATCAAAAAGAAGGAGAATGGTGATATCAACCTCCCAGACTTCAAACTATACTACAAAACCATAATAACTAAAACTGCATGGTACTGGAACAAAAATAGACACACAGACCAATGGAATCTCATAGAAAACCCAGAAATAAACCCACATATTTATGGATAACTAATCTTTGATAAAGGTGCAAATAACATGCAATGGAATAAGGGCAGTTTGTTCAATAAATGGTGCTGGGAAAACTGGATGGCTACATGCAAAAAAATGAAGCTAGACTACTACCTAGCGCCATGCACAAAAACCAACTCAAAATGAATAAAAGACTTGGATATAAGACCTGAAACCATAAAACATATAGAAGAAAATATAGGCAAAACACTACATGACATACATCTTGGTAACATCTTTAAAGACACATCTCTCCAAAGCAAAGATAGTGAAGGAAAAGATAAACAGCTGGGATTACATCAAACTAAAAGGCTTCTGCACAGCAAAAGAGACATTAACCAAAACAGAGAGACATCCCACTGGTTGGGAAAAATTTTTGCACACAATAGTAGTGATAAGGGACTGATCCCAAAGATCTACAAAGATCTTAAAGATCTACAAAAAGCTGACATGACTCAACAAATACATAGCCAACAATCCAGTCAAAAAATGGGAGAAGAGCTTAAAAGACACTTCTCCAAAGAGGAAATACAAATGGTTAACAGGTATACGAAAAAATGTTCAGGGCCTCCCCAGTGGTGCAGTGGTTAGGAGCTGCACTGTGGAGCTGTCGGCAGCGGTGACGCGAGTTCAACACCTGGCAGGGGAGATTCCCACATGGCGTGGCAGACCTCTCCTGCCTCACCCACTACTCCCCTCAGCAGTGTGTTTCCGTCGATCTGCCTGTTCTGCTACCCGCTCTGTCTCTGGTGAACCTCTCACCACCCCACACCTCTGATATGTACTCTAGCTTGTATGCATAAATAAATAAATCTTTTTAAAAAAGAAAAAAAATGTTCAACATCACTTGTAATCAGAGAAATGCAAATCAAAACCACAATGAGATACCACCTTACACCAGTGAGAATGACTCATGTTGAAAAAACAGGAAACAACAAATGTTGGTGAGGTTGTGGAGAAAAAGGAACTCTCCTACAATGCTGATGAGAATGCAAACTGGTCCAACCACTATGGAAAACTATGTGGAGGTTCCTCAAACTACTAAAAATGGAGCTACCATATGACCCAGCAATTCCACTCCAAAGAATCTACCCAAAGGACACAAAAACATTAACTCAAAAGGATACCTGCACCCCTATGTTTATTGCAGCACTATTTACAATAGGTAATATATGGAAACAATTCAAATGCCCAAACATAGATGACTGGATCAAGAAGATGTGGTACATATACACAATGGAATACTATTCAGCAATTAAGAAAGATAAACTCATGCCACTGGCAGCAACATGAATGGAGCTGGAAGGGATTATGCTCAGTGAAATAAGCCAGAAGGAAAAAGAAAAATATCTAATGGTTTCACTTATAGGAGGAATATAGGGGAACCAAAAAGGTATCAGGAAAAAATATGTAAAAAACCAAAATTAACCGGCAATTATATATCAGAGACATTCTGCAGGGAAGGGGGAGGGAGAGGATTCAAAACAGGGGCGCTAAGAGCACACCGGAGTATGGTGATGGTGAACAGGTGAATTGGTGGTGGGAATTTTATAGGGACTACACCTGAGAGGAGAAAGTATACATTGTACCAAAATGAACAATGATATAAAACATAAATTAATTAATTAAAAAAACGTGTCTGAAGTCAGGTTGCAAGTTACTCAGTCATATTGGGTAGTGCTATGTATACAGCAAGTGTATATGCTATAATTAAGCTTATTTTGAAATGTATTTTTTGTCTCATTTTTTAAATTTGATACTAGTTTATCTAACTATATAATTTAGGGGGTAAAATTTCAAACCTCCATACATGTACATGCCTCACTCCCCCTACACCAAATATCTGGTACCATATCCTTGTTACCTTCTTTCCCCATTCCCTCTTCTTTCTGCCTCATCACCTCTGCCAACCAATACATTTTTACAAAGTCTGAGGATTATTTCTTTTCCTTTTGACAGTTTGTTTTCTTTTGTTACTTATGTTCTGCAAATGAGTGAAACCATCTGGTAATTTTCTTTCACTTTCTGACTCATTTCACATAACATAATCACCACACGACCCATCCATATTGTCCCTAATGGACCATTTCATCTTTTAAAATAGCTGAGTAGTATTCCATTGAACGTATATTCCATGCTTTCTTTATTTACCTGTCATGCTTTCTTTATTTACTGTCAGTTGATGTCATTTAGTTTGGTTCCATGAATTGGCTATTGTGGAATAATATTGCTATGAACTAAGGAGAGCATAACTCTTCGTAGTAGTGTTTTCTTATTCTTTGGGTAAATACTTAGCTGTGATATTGCTGGATCACATGGTATTCCCATTTTTTTCTTTAGGGATCTCCATACAGTTTTCCACAGAGGATGCACCAAATTACATTCCCACCAACAGTATGTTTGTGTTCCTTTTTCTCTACATCTTACGAACATTTGTTTTTTCCAGTCCTTTTGATATAAGCCATTCTCGAATTGGTTAGGTGGTACCTCTTTTTTTAAAAAGATTTATTTATTTATGCATACAAGCTGGGGTGTAGGCCAGAGGTGTGAGGGGGTGAGAGGATTCACCAGAGACAGAATGGGGAGCAGAACAGGCAGATTGACTGAAGTACACTGCTGAGGGGAGCAGCAGGCAAGAGAGAGGTCTGCTGCGCCATGTGGGAAGCTCCCTGGCCAGGGATCAAACTCATGCTGCAGTGGCTGCCGAAAGCTTCATAGTGCTGAGACTTAACCTCTTGCGCCACCAGGGAGGCCTCTGTTTTGCTCAATATTTTTATTGGGTTGTTTTTTTTGTTATTGAATTGGATGACTTCTTTACGTATTTTGGAAATAAACCTCTGTCAATCAGATGACATGAAAATGTCTTCTAGTCTATATGTTGCCTTTTTGTTTTTGTGGTGGTTTCTTTCACATTACAAAAGTTTTATAGTTTAATGTAGTTTCATTTGTTTATTTTTGCTTTTGTTGATGTTGCTGTTGGAGTTGTGTCCCCCAGTACATCCCTGCAGTTGATATACAGGAATGTATCTTCATGTTTTCTTTTTTATGTATTTTATGATGTCAGATCTTCTATCCAAGTCTTTATAACCCACTCGACCCAATTTTTGTGTATGGAGTAAAGTAATGGTTTAGTTTCTTTTTTCCCCTCCACATAATGTGTGCTCAAGCTTCCCAACACCATCTGGTAAAGAAGCTTCCCTTTCTCCATTGTATGATTGTGTCTCCTTTGTCAAAGATTAAATGTTCATATTAATGCGGATTTATTTCTGGGCTCTTTATTCTATTCCATTGGTCTGTATTTCTATTTTTCTTCGACTACCATAGTGTTTTGATGCCATTTGCTGTGTAGTACTGTTTAAAATCGGGGAGTGTGGTATCCATTTTTCTTCTTTTCTTTCAGGATTGTTTTGGCTATTCAGGATATTTTGTTGTTCCATACAAGTTTTGCATTAGTTTGTTCTATTTTCGTGGAGAATATCATTGGAGTTTTGATAGACATTGTGTTATATTTAGGGGAGAAATTTATCAAACCTCCTTATTCTGCCATGTTGTGCCTCACTGTTAAACTTCTTTGGCTTTTTTCTCTGTTACTCAGATCTCTATTTTTCAACCTAGTCAGTAAGGGAAGCACAGCTATGGGGCTAAGAACAATCAATTCCCAAAAGTTTTAGTTTTGTCTATTATAGAATTAAAGGAATGCCACTCACTTCTCAAATAATTCTTTCCAAATAATCAATGAATTGTATTTCCTTTTCCAAAGGGCAAACCTTTCAAAAGTTTTTTTCATACCATCAACAGAAAAGGATAAAATGATGATTTCTTTTCCTGGTGAAGAGGAGACATCTAGGAAGAGTCGGTAAGTACATGTAAAGTTACTGATTTGCAGAAAAGCAGATGCTGTCCCATGATTTATTTGATCCATTTTAAGTTATCTTTCTTGTTTTGGTAACTTTAATAGTTTTGAAATGTTTGTAAGCAATTTAAATTTGAACTTATAAAAAAAACTCTTGACATCCGCAAACTTACCTGCTTAACATGAACTTATGTAGTGAGAATGCTTCTGTTTTTAATTTTTTAAAAGATTTTTAAATTATTTTTATTTATTTATACATACAGCTAGGGTACAGGCCAGAGGCGTGGGGCGGCGAGAGGGTTCACCAGAGACAGAGTGGGGAGCAGAACAGGCAGATCAGAAATACACTGCTGAGGGGAGCAGCGGGCAAGGCAGGAGAGGTCTGCCGCACCATGTGGGTTTCTCCCGGCCGGGCGTCGAACTCGCATCGCATCGCTGCTGCCAACAGCTCCACAGCGCAGCACTTACCCGCTGTGCTACCAGGGAGGCCCTGTTTTTAGTTTTTTTAAAGATTTATTTATTTATGCATACAAGCTGGGGTGTAGGCCAGAGGTGCAGGGAGGTGAGAGGATTCACCAGAGACAGAGTGGGGAGCAGAACAGGCAGATTGACTGAAAAGCAGCAGGTGAGACAGAAGTGGTCTGACATGCCATGTGGGAGTCTCCCTGGCTGGTATCGAACTCGTGTTGCAGTGGCTCTGGATAGCTTCACAGTGCTGCGACTTAACCTGTTACGCCACCAGGGAAGCCCCAATACAATAAGAGCTATTAGCTATTGAGCATTATACATCTCTACATATCTCTTTCTAGATATATAGATGTATATAGATATATATATATATATACCATATGTATAAATATCTATATCTGTATCTATATGTATATACCAACCACTATGAAAATACTTCATGTGATTTCTCTGCCAAATCCTGTGAAATAAGCATTGTGGTTTTGATTTGCATTTCCCTGATTATAAGTGATGTTGAGCATTTTTTCATATATCTGTTGGCCATTTGCATTTCCTCTTTGGTAAAGTGTCTTTTTAGCTCTTCTGCCCATTTTTTGACTGGATTGTTGGCTTTGTTTTTGTTGAGTCGTGTGAGCTCTTTGTAGATCTTTGTGATCAGTCCCTTACCAGTTGCATTGTGTGCAAAATTTTCTATTCGTTTTGTTTAATGTCTCTTTTGCTGTACAGAAGCTTTTTAGTTTGATGTAATCCCAGCTGTTTATGTTTTCCTTCACTATCTTCCCTTTGGTGGGGTGTGTCTTTAAAGATTATACTGAGATGTATGTCGTGTAGTGTTTTGCCTATGTTTCCTTCCATATATTTTATGGTTTCAAGTCTTTTATTCATTAATCCAAAAGGATACATGCACCCGTATGTTTATTGCAGCACTGTTTACAATAGCTAAGATATGGAAACAACCCAGATGCCCCAAAATAGATGACTGGATCAAGAAGACATGGTACATATACACAATGGAATACTATTCAGCATTCAAAAAAGATAAACACATGCAATTCACAGCAACATGTATGGAACTACAAGGGATCATGCTCAGCGAAATAAGCCAGAAAGAAAGAGAAAAATATCGAATGGTCTACTTATAACAGGAATATAGGGGAACCAAACAAGAGAGAGACACTTAGCGAGGGAGGGGGAGGATAAGGGCTCAAAACAGGGGAGAAAAGAGCACAAGGGACTATAGTGATGGGTCACGGGTTAATCGGTGGTGGGTTACCCAAGGGGAATACACAATAATGTAAAATATATAAATAAAAAAAATAAGGAAAAAAAGAAAGAAAAACCATAATTATTTCCATTTTACTGATGGAGAAATTGAGGTATGCCTTATGGTTAGCAAGAAAAGTCTGGATATAATCTCAGGTAGCCTGACTTCACACTGCATGTTCTTAAATACTATGCTATTTAGACCAGGGGAAGGGAAAAGGGGTTGGGAGGAACAGATAGAGGATGTCAGTATGATACTGGTGAATGGTACCAAAAACTTTGGTGGTGGGTGTGTTGTGGTATATACATTTATTGAGGTTTGAAGCTATACTCCCAAAACTTACACAGTATTATAAACCAGTAGTATCTCAATTAAAAAAATAATGGGATCTTTCTCCAAATGAAGATTTTCTTAGTTCAAAGCCTTGTAAAAAGAGAAATGCATGGGGTAAGGATTTGGAATGATTTCTAATTAATCACATTAAGAACTATTAGGAAAATTCTTGCATGTATCTGTTAAACATTAGCAAGTGTTAAAATACCCACTGCCTACTTGATGTTAAGACTTACTGAGTGTGATCTTCAATTCACAACAGTGTATGGGAGTGATAGTGTTGTTGTACTAAAATATTTTTGATGGGGGGGGGGGCAAAGACTCTGTGATACATAGTGATTAAGTAATTTGTCCTAAATCACACAGCTAGTTAGCAATGAATGTAGGTTCATTCTCAATTCTAATTCCAAAATAGGGCAAAAGATGGAAGGTGAAATATTGGTTACTGGGAGTGCCATTTGGTGACTTTAGTTCCTCTATAACAATGGATTGAGGATTTTTTCTCCTCAGGTACTTGAAGACAGCATATCATTAGTTACTTTATGTGATTAGTCAAGTTAACTCAATTAGTGGGTGTTTTTCTAATAAATTATTAAATTATACTTCTCTGTTTTATCTGGTCTTCTAGAAGAGAGAGCAAGACATGTTTTGCATATAGTTTTTGTTATACGGGTGTCTAGTACAATACCTGACACAGTCAAATATTTATTGTATAATGGCTAATATCAGTATTAATAACGATATTTTAATATAAAAATACATTATATTTTTCAAGTGGTATGGACAGTTGCTTTATGCCGGGAACTAGTATCTTGAGGTAGAGACATGGATTTGTGATGGGACAAGCACAAGCTTTGTCACCGCAGGTGAAGGTCTTTGAACTGTTAGTTGTGTTATCTTGAGGAATTTTATCTCTCTGTGTCCCAATTTTCTCATATGCAAAACAGGAGTGGTGCCTCCCTTGCAGGGTTGTTGTAAGAAATGATAATTCACATAAAGTGTCTGACAAACAGTAGGACATAAATAAATGATAGTTTATTATCTTGGGTCAGTAGTGAGGAGATAGAGAAATTCCATTACGGTATGGGGAAGATGGTTTAAAGAATTCATGCCTCTAATACAGAGTTTGTGATCTGTGACTACAGTGAAATTATATGAAAAACTCTGAATATGTTCATTTTGGGGGCAAAAGCCCGCTGATTTAATTAGATTTCCAAAGTGCTATATGGCTTGAAAAGTTTAATAACTGCAGCTCCAATTACTTTATGTAGAATACTGTATCACAATAGTGTCATAATCAACCCTCCCTCAAATTAAGTCTATCAAAAGCTCAACTCCAAGACAGATCAAATGTCTTCAAAGGACCTGCCATATTTCTCCTAAGCTCTGGTACTGTCTTAACTTTGGCCAAAGGAGGGGGAAAAAAGGAATGCGAAACCTCAGGGAAAAGAATAGGCCCACCAATGCACTCCAACCTCACCATTAGTTGAGTTCAAGAAGACTCTCCAAGGCCATGTTCACCAGAACACACCTCTGAAGCCTGCACAGAGTGAAGAATATATATCTGTAATCTTCAGGCATAGAAACTCAGAAACTGGAAGAAATGCAGCCTTAGACTATTAGAGGAGTTCAATTCTTTAATTCTACTGCCCCTCAGGACTACCCCATTAGTCCTGAAACTCAAAGCCTCTTTTTACTCTTAAGTGATGGGTTAGGAGCTTGGGTTCAGTCTTTCATGGTTTATGGTGAGTAGAAGGCGACAAAATAGTGCATTTTAAATGGACTAATTGTCTCTTGGTGTTAAACTGAACTATGAATTGGTAATGGATAGCTTTATTTTTAAAATGTTTTACTTAGCAAAATAAAAGGTTGCCAACTTTATAGAGACTGCCCCCCTCTGTTTCTTTTTCCTTATTTAAAAATTTCCAGGTGCAAAATCCAAGCCTGGGGATCACTGACTTAGGAGAATATTGCAATAGTCCAGGTGAAATACCATGAAATCTTGAATTAAGACAGTGCTAATGGGGATAGAAAGGCAGGAGAATTGAGAGTGGCCAATTCGATGTGAGAATGAAAGCGAAAGGAGCCGTTAGTGAGCCTTGGTCTCTGACCTGGTCACTAATTGGGTGGCTGGCAGCACCCTTCACTGAGTTAGGGCACACTCAGAGGGTAAACAGGTTTTGAAATAATCTTGAATAGGTAAGTCTGCGGGTTTTGCAGAATGTCAAAGTGGAGACAGTTTGTAGCTGGAAATAGAGGCCAGGAATTCAGGAGATATTTGATGGCAGGAGATATTTGATATAGGTGGCAGGTGAAATGCTGGAAGTGAATGAGATCATACAGTGAGAATAGAGGGCCACTCTCATATATATTTTTCAATTTCTTTCAGTAATAATATTTAATACCAAGGGAGAGGCAGTTGACTTGTGTGCGCCACACGACCTTACTGCGTGGTTAACCAGGGCTCCAGGCTCTGATGTGTGGCTCACATAGTCTGGGTACATGGGAGCAAAGTGCAATTTTTCGAGGCAAAGCAAAAATAAAATACTGAGTACCTGGGGATAGAGTTTGGGAAAGTCCTCATTGAAGGAAACAGGGCCCATGCTGAATGGTAAGTAAAATAATGTTAGAACTGTAGGGAATTATGGAAACATGACTTCTTTTAGGTACCAGGCTAATTAGCATTTATTACTTTCAATAAACAGTTTTGACACTTTGAGAGGCCTGTATCTGTGCAGATCCATCTGGACCACAAAATGAAGACAACATTTATTTAAGGTTTTTGGACACTGGACACACTAGAAAATGGTTCTCTAATGTGAGGGACAAAGGAAACCCTTGTACCAAACTCTATAGTGTTTCTCAAACATTACCAGACACACAGTTCACCTAAGGAGCTTGTTAAAATTCAGATTCTGATGCAGTAGAATGGGCCCAGCCTTGGATATCCCTGACAAGTTCCCAGACAATGGTAAGACTGCTGGTCCTACTCAAGTGTTAACTCGAAACATAGTTATAGCCTTCTTTGGCATTTTGACATTGATTCAATGGACTTGTTGCAAAAAAAGGTATGCACGTCTTGTAATTCTTTCTTTTCTCTATGCTAGGTTTGTTTTGAATGTAGTTTTATAACTGGAATTGAAAACACTTGGGATTTTATCTTGCATATCACTTTTTCAGAAATTTGTTCTTATTGTGTTTTAATGGTGATAATAGTATCAGTATGTGATGGATTGGAGAAAAAAATTGGTCTCTCACCACAGATAGTTTGAGAAACACTGCTCTAGAGAATGAAGAACTTTTTATTTGGGACAGAATTTCATTAGAAATGGTTTGGTTTTTGTTACATATGATTCTAAAACAGTATTTTAAACTTTTCTTTTTATTTATTTCATAAACAATAACAAAACTCAGCTAGGTAACATTATGACAGTTTCACCATACACTCAGTCACAAATATTTAAAACCTTTGCAACAAGAACAACAAAACCAGAGGTGTTACAAGAATAATTTACAGGAAAATCTATAAAACAGCAAGAAGTTCACAAATGTCCATTTTCTTTTGCACAAGGTCACTACACTCTTTCACAACATGTTTTGTTACAAAATTCCCAACAAAAGTGTATTTTTTTCTTTGTATTGTGGTTTCTAAAACCAGAAACTTTGAAATAAATATCCTTTTATTAGCACCTAGTGGTGCAGAAAAAGGAAAACTCTCACATACAGACACTTCACAGCACTTTTCTAAGAAAAATATACACTTACAAAATATGTTACAAATTGGCACACTTAAAAATATACAAGATTTTGTAGGCGTCTTAAGAGTGATCCTTAAGCTTTTTTTTTTACTTCAATTGACTCTACAGATTATTTATAAAGCTTAACTTTAAAAGAAAAAAGGCAAATAATTTTCTAACATTTTAAAGTTGCAGTGTCATATGTCAAACAGAAACTTAGATTACATTCATAAAAAGGGCCTCTCTATGCTTTTATTTCAAATTTTTGTAAATGTTTAAGGGATTGGGAGAGAAGAAAAATGGGGGATAATCATTTTCTTTAGCACCATAAATCAGTAACTTACCAAAGAGGTGCATTCAGTTTTATGGAAATTAAATTAAGGACTAATACATTCAAAACTCTGTAGGCAGCAAACTCTAGTCAATGCTACAGGTACCCCGGTAGAGCATCTTAAGCTTTCTACCCTCCTCACCGTGAGTCAAAAACCAAAAGGTCTCATCTAATTTTCATTCTAAGCCTTTTCTTTTGTGCTATAAAACCAAGCGTCTCTCAAAGAGGCAGGATGATTTAAAATTCTCCTTTCTTTTTTGGGAAGGGATGCCATTCTAACCACTCAGAAACCACTGAGCCTGTTCAATGGACAGACCTTTCCACCTCATGTTGATGAGTGTTTCTCAGTATCTTCAGTATTTCTTTACCCAGATACTGATTGTAAAAGCCTCATTCACACCCTAAACTTTGTACCAAGCCTCTCTCTTTTACATTGTCTTTCTCCAATGTTTAACCTCTTAGTTACGATCGTTAAACCAAGAGTACATCTCATGTATCATGTAGCTGCAATGGGAGTTCTGCTTGTGGCTGTAGCTGTTTAATGCTCTGAGTTAAAAAAAAATGTGCCTTAAAGGGTAGCCTGAGTACCACCATCAAAATAATCCCTTGCTGGCTGAGGATGCTCAAGCTGATGACAGTGTTTCCCAAGTTAAACAGTCCAGCTAATTGTTTTTCTCTATTATTTGGGTTCCTTGAGAAACCTTCACGAAATCCCTGGCCTACATTGTGTTGACACGATCCCTACTTGTTACGAAAATGTTTGATTTTTGTACTAAACCTTCTAAACAAAAAGATGGGCTTAATGAATTTTATGATTAGAAAACAAATCTCACATTAGTTTTGTTTCATAAAAAGGACATATTCCTCTAGTGATGGGCAGTCATTTAAAAAATTCCTAGTGTTGTAAACCAATGTTATCTCAGTAATAAAAATCCCTAAATGAAAATGAAAACTCTTCAAATTAGATAATTTCTCAATTTACAGGAGAAAACAGTTCCAGTTCTAGTAACTAGTTAGGACTAGCTAGTGCTCCATTCTCCTCTTCAGTGCAGAAACTGAGCTCTCTTCAATTCTTGGAACTGTTCTGAGAGAGCTGCATCAGACTGGTTCGGCTTGGAAAGAGCAAGCTTACTTAAGAGGTCCTTGCTTATGGTTTTTCTCCTTTAGGCAGTAAATGCTAATTAGAACCCACTAAAACAGAATATCACTAGAACTGCAGAACCTCACATAATAGGACACAGGATGCTTGCCAGAGTTGTTTACAGCTTTTGGAGCATCCTTTATGCTTCTCTCTCTTACACGCACACTTACTCCCCACCCTCCCCACCCCCCACACAGATGCTTCCCAGCAAGGAAAAAGGTCAGAGAAGGTGAAAGTTGTCACAAAAGTCCACCTAGCACCAAGGACTTCAGGGAGATGGCTAAAGAAGTGATGATCAAGGTAGTGCAGGCGATTTGAAAACACTTAGGAAAAGGTAAGGCCTTAACACATAATTGCACAGAGTAGTAAGTCAGAAGAGAAAGCTGGGAGGAAGCAGCATATGTGATGAAGCTGGTAAATGAGACACTGGAGAGGCTACTGATTTAAGTCAGTTATCACAGCCCAAATATAACCCCAAAGTTTCAAAGAACCTTGGTCAAGGCCACTGGTTCAGCACCCTGCTCCGCATAGTCCAGCACCTAACCAGGTGAGAAAGGGGATCAGATCTATACTTAAAGATCTTCAAGGAATAGGAGTTCTCAACTTTCCTCAGTTACATAATATAATTCTGTGTGCGCGCGTGTGAGTGCGCACGCACGTGTGTGTGATTAAAATCAGATTTGAAAAGCGTCAAGGCAATTAAATGTAATTAAGAATGGGGAGTTTCCCCTCTGAATTTTTGGAAGAAAGCAGCCTAATTAAGGTTCTTATACCCTGACAATCTGGGGAATATAAGATTATAAAAGAAGAAAAATTTGAAAACCAAGAACTGAGATTGAATAAAAAAAAAATAAAGGGAGATTACCATCTCCTGGAAAGTAAAGATTAAATGGGACTCTGTTGAGGAGACATTAATAGGAAGCAGCTTCTCAGAGAAGAGAGGGAGTGAGAAGGGAGTGGCAATAAGGAATTTCAGGCCAAGGAAAATTCCTCATATTTGATTTAAGATATTAGCAACATAGCAAAACACTATTTTTATATCATTGGTCAGTGGTCCTCACTCCACTAAGGCATCTGGTTGAATAAGGGATCTCCAAAGAGTCAGGCCTACTGTGTTGTGACAGAAAGAAAAAGAATTGTGAGAGCAGAGACAGGTCCAACAAAGCCCTAAAAAACTGAAGCACTCAGAACATAATGTACCGAGAGGGATATTAACTGCACTTAAAAAGAAAAAGCATCTTCTGCCTTGTCCTATTGCTCATTTCTCAAACTCAGTTTCTTGTTATGTTTCAGTACAAAATGATTGGTTAAGAGTCACTAAGTTATATGTTAAAAACATATAATGCACTGTAGGCCAATAACAAAGGTGCTTTAAAACGGCAATTCTCTTTGGAGAAAGGGATGGACCATGCCCTAGAATTGGCCCCTAATGGGCTCCATAGGAGCAAGTGAAAGAGTATTGTTACTAAGGACTCAGGATAGCAAGTTCTGACAATGAAATTGTTTGTTCCCAACAGTTTCAGGCTGTCCTTCTACCGCTGTCCCACCCCATTCTCAAGCTGAACTGATACCAAGAAAAAACTGGGACAACTGCTCCCATATTTAGTTTTATAAAACACATGGTATTCACGGAACTTTTTCTTTATTTCTTTGTTAATTGCCACCTATTAATTACATAGAGAGGACTCCAGTCCCATAAGCCAGCAGGTGACTTTGCGGTCTGGAGTCTTGGGGATCACAATACAGGCAGATTTGGTGATTCTAAGTCAAAATTCAGCTGCAAAACCAAACCAAACCAAACCAAAAACAAAACAAAACAAGACCAGTTCTGCGGAACCAGCCATAGCGTTTAGTACAAACAGCTAGCTATCAGAGTGGAGAATTAGAAGAAATTGTTCCAGTTTGATTATTTTCCTATTTTGGATGGCAGCTGTAGAGCAGCTGTTTATCTGGTGCCTTTCAACTAAGTTAATTTCTAGGACTCGTTGCACAGAGAGTCAAAGCCTAGGAACGGGCCTGAAGCAGCCTCACAAAATGCTCCTCACCCACTCATCCCCACAGACACACACAATCACACCATCAAGAACACAGGCTTGTTCATTTTACTACCTAGCTGTAAGTAGTAGAGCAGGCTGGTGAAAAGAATCATGGACTGGGAAGTGTGTATATTTATATATGTGACAGGCTTCCTTCCATTTCTCTCTGACTACTTTCAAATGTTGCTTCTCTGTTTGTGAATATATTTAGGTGGCAATGACTAGGTAGGTTCATATTTTGCATAAATTTTCCCTTTGAAACATCTTCCCTTTTTTAAAAATTCCCTTTTCCCCCACCCACTTATTCTCCACCCTCCCACCCACAGCCTATATATTCACAAGTTAATAGGTTAGTAACAATATTAGTAAGAATAGTAAGAGTAACAACAACAACAACCAACAACATTAATAATATTAATCCCCTATATCTGTATAGCACTTTACGATCTACAAAGCGCTTTCACATCCATTATCTCATCTGTGCCATAATGCATCAGTCGGTAGACACGCAGGCCTTCAACTGTGCAAGGAAATAGACCAAATGTTAGAAGTCAAGTGGTGAAAAAAGGGGAAGAAAAAGTTAGTAGTGAGGGATGTTGAAGCTGTGTTTTTGAAAAGGGGGCTGAATAAAAAATGAGACTTCAAAAATTCATATAAAAATTGAAATTTAAGTTTAGTGTGTGGCATCAAATGCTAGTCATCCTCAGAATAAGTATATAATGGCCCCAATTAGTTGTTACCACAGGTTGTTCAGGTTATCTGATATATGCACGAAACTCATAGGAGTTGAACTGAGATGCCTTAACATTTTCTTTAAATGACATTGGCATTGCAAGATTAAACACTTAGAGAACACTAAAGCCATGATATGAGTGCACTTTTAACAAAACTGCAATAAAACATTTAGGAAACTACTTAAATAAAAGCAATCTTTGTGCTTCATTTATCTTCAGTGTTGATTTTATAGCTATTTTATAATTTATCCCAGACTATTATAAAATATATAAAACTGAGATATAAAGTATCAGCAATATAACTTTGCACTTTAAATAATTTTCAGCTACAGATTTTGCTTTTAAAAACAAACGTTAAAGCAGCTGTTTTGTTTCCTTGTAAAAGGTTCTGTAAATGCATATACTTGGGTCCCTGATGGACTTAACTGTTTTGACTTCCAGACTTTTCCAACATTTTAACCCTTAGACAATGGAACAAACAAACCTTTGTTGTGCCTTGTTGAACTGTTTACATTTCCACACAGGACAGTAGAGCTTAAAATTGTAAAATAATGTATGTATGCATATATATATGTATATTTTAAAAATTCATTAATGAACTTGAAACTGTGGGGTGAATCTGTGAGATGAGGTAAGGAAATTTGGCACATTTCAAACAGTATCCTTTAAGTTTTGGTAAATTGTGTAACACAACCTATTTTTCCACTGTGATCTACAGGTGCTATCCACATAAGTGGGGGTGGTTAATAGCAAGAATCACTGGAATGTTTCTAGTAAATCAATAGGGACAAGCTCCCCAAATACTCACAATAAAATGTTGATATAGAAGTAAAAATATATACAATACAGTCACTTATTTGTAGTTTGGCACAATGTTTTCCTTTTTTTTTCCCCCTTGTGGGTAAATAGTGCATAAACTACTTGTGCAACTATATGACTTTTTAAGTCTTTTACATAGAATGTCAGATTAAAGTTTGCTTCCAAAGACTTATTCCCACGATTTAAAATTCCTTTCTTTAAGCACTTACATGTCAACATACATACCACAAGGCATATTTTGAAAGAAATAAAACACAAACATCAAATGTCTTTCTGGAAAATGTGAGTCTTTTCTTCAAACACAGGTAAAACCCAAAATGCTGTTTCTGCTTTAAGGAGACTGTAGTCGGAATCCCTGCAGAAAAACCAAACAATTTATGCCATCTTAGTTAACTTTAGCGTATGTTCCACAGAGGGACCATACCATCTAAATTTGTTTACATCACACTAGATGCCGTATGATGCAGAAAAAGATACAAATGCAGGGGGCATTAGAAAGCACTCCTTAATGATGATGTGATTTTGTTCTCCAAATTATGCTCTTTTTGTTTAAATGATCTTGGCTTTTTGTCTACATAACTTATAAATTCTTTCAAATTTTTTCTTACCGTGAAGACCTTCCCTTCCCAAAATCATTCAAGAGCATATTTTCGTTCTTTTTTCTCATATGAAAAACTAATGCTGAATAGCAGAAAAAGTAGCCTTGTCAGAGCTTATCCCTAGCTGAGCCACAATAAAATTGCCCTGGCTTTTTGGGTGGCTTAAAGGTATAGGGATTTTCACGCACTTTTTTTCTTTTCTTTTTAATTTGAAAAAGAAGGGAATGGGACAGTTTCTTTCATGCAAACTTTTGCTTTCAAACGGGAAAAAGTGAGGGACTGTGGGCTTAGCAGCTAGTAGGAAAGCTAAGGGTGCATCACGTCAGCCATTTTGGTGCAGTATTACCTCAGTTTTTCAAAAGAAGCTGTCCCAGCCTCATCCTTGTGGACCTGTTCTCGCTCCACGCGCTTTCCCTTACACTTCTCATCTCTCAGGGCCTTGGAGCTGGATTTGTGACGATATAACTTTTTGTGGGTCGGTCCATTATTGCCTAAATTGCTCAGGTTACTATATTTTTTATCAAAGAAGGCAGAGCGCGAGTCCTCATTATAAACAGGCATGCTTGCACGGCCAGGATCACCTACTGCTGCTCTCCCATTGCTTTTACTCACACCCTTGATGGACTTGTGATTCTTAGTGGCTCCTGGGGACCCAGTGTTGACCTTTTTTTTAGACTCCTGTGGTGTGCCAGCCAGTATTTTGAGGGTTTTTAATTTTAGACTATTGGACTCAGGGGAGTAGAACATGTTGGAGTCCCCATGGTGCTCCATGGGCTCCCAAAGGGGCTCTATGGAGGCCATCATGAATCTCTGCACGTCTGCCATACCAGAGGCGATGTTGGACAAGATGTAGGAAGGCTCCTGAAATTCCCGTTGGTCATCGTCCAGGAGGCTGTTGGTGTTGGTGCCCATGCTCATGTCGCTCCAGCCTGGGCTGCTCTCTTTCCTGAAAGTCCAGTCTCCAGAAAGTCCCTTCTGAGTTGGCATTTTCATAGAGGACACAGAGCTACCATGTTGGACACATTCAGCTACTGTCTTCCCAGTGGAGGATATGCCGTTGGTTTGGCCTCCCCCACGGCCAATGTCAATTTGCATTTTCTCCCCATTAAAGGTAGCCATGTATTTCCCTTTCTTTGTTGACTTAGGGACCTGGCGGGAGGCTTTGCCAGGTGGCTTTTCAATCCCTTTGTTATTGGCTTTGGGGGATTTTTTCCTGGTATTTTTCTGAGAAGAGCTTTGGTTCATAGCTCCACTCTTGCTGGGTGAACTTTTCTTTCTTGATTTTGACACTTTGTTGTTGGTACTCATTTGACCAGATGGCTCATTAAATGCTGATAGGCAAGGGGCTTTTGGGGGCAGGCTGACAGAATCCTCATCATTGAACATATGAAATTGAAAATGATGGTTATTTAAAGTAAATCCATCATCCAGTTGCACCTGTCGTGAAGGGGTACTGCGGTTCCACTGGATTTTCTCCACACTGCTCAGTGGAGCTGAGGCGCCCTCCGGGAAGCCCTTCAGAGTTCCTGGTGCCTTGATATTCTCACATCTGGCAATTTGAGGGGAAAGATTGGGGGTGTCAGGTGGGGATATTTCTGAGAGGGAAGAGTGGCGGAATTTGTCAGGAGTGAAGTTGGAGATGTCCAGCAGGTCAGTGGACTCTTTCAGCGGTGCTATCTCATCAATGCTCTGCTGGATCACCAGCTTGGGGCTGCAGTGGGCCAGAAAGTCATCGGCGATATCATCATCACCATCTTTTTCGCAGGACTTCAAATTTAAGGAGCAGTAATTGCTGGAGTTGACGGAGAGTGGGACCATTGAATCAAAGCTAAAGAGACGACCGTCATCCATGTTGACCGTGCCCTGTTGGAAAGGAAAGCAGATCTCTCCATTATTAAAGTGACACAATTGGTAAGAGTCATCAGATGGGAGCTGGCCGTCCTGCACGGAGGCATAGACGACCTTGCTGCAACTACCACCACCACTGTTGAGGCAGACTGAATTGTATGTTGTAGTTGTAAGGTTATTTTCCATGGAAACTACTTGGGAGACTCCAAATTCACCAGATTGGGCTGGAGATAGCTCTCTTGACACTTCAGTCATGAATTTCTGGGGATCAGAAGAAGACTTGTTGGGCCACACATTTTCATAGTTGCTTGATTCCATTTTGAAGTTATGGGGTGACTGCTGTAGCTCTGACTCAGAGGGTGAGGACAGCATGCAGTCCTGGGCAGGCTGGAGAGGTGCAAATGATTTTTCTGTTTGAGTGAGGCTGCCTTCATTTTGCTCTGAAGAATTGTGTGAGAAGTATGAGATGCCAGTATTATTTGACAAGTCAGAAGCATCTAACAGTGTCTGTAGATACCCTCCAGGGATAACCGGTATATTGGTGGCAACATTAGCAGATGACAGCGGCATTTCAGAAGAACAGGTGGTTGGTAGGAAGGTAGAATTCTTAGCAACCTTTGTCTCATGAAATTCAGACATATGGGGACTGTTGGAGGTCCCAGGAATAGCTTCATTCTTTAAATTAGCTTTGGAGGATTGGTCTTCCAAGAGAGGGCTCATTTGAACAACAGGCTTGCTTTCTTGCCCAACTTTGATTTTCTTGGATTTTAACCGAGCTTCACTTTTGAATTTGATTTTGTTGAGCACTTTCCTTTCTGGCCCCTTCAATTCTGTATCTTGGGCTTTGACTTTCACTGAGTCGGGGCCCGTGATATCACTTAAATGCAATCCATCTGCACAGTCAGGGGTAGCCAGAGATGCTGCCTTCAAAGTATCTTTCAGGCTTCCATCCTCTTTATGACTACTAGCTTGCCTCTGATCACTGCAGAATGAAATCTGCTTATTACTTGCTGAAGTTTCCACGGATGGGATCCTTTGAATTCTGTGCCTCGTGCCAAGTTTAGATTTTCGTTTGCGAGCAGGTGGCAGGAAGGACACCTCAAAGCTACCTGGTTCAAAGCTTTGCTTTTGGCATAAGTGTGTCTTACTGGACTCCGTGTTGCTGTTTCTCTGTTTCTTCTTCTTCTGCCAGAAGCCCTTTAGAGGGGCCAGCTTGGCATATTTGTTGAGCTGGTTCTCACTCAAATTCACTGTTGTCTCACTGGCATCCACTTTACTCAACTTCACCAGCATATTCTTTTCACCTTTAAAGCGATTGATTATGATATATTTGATGATGACAGGGGGCTCCTTACGGGTTACTTTTCTTCTCTTTTTAGGACACCATTCATCATCATCTTCCTCTTTGGAACCACCCGGAAGCCATTCCTTCCTCTCACTTACTTTTTCACCCTCTAGTGAGTCAACATCATACAAATAATCTTCACTGTACCTGACTTTTCTCTTGGCTCGCAGCCCATAGTTCTGCTGGGAGGAGGAGCTGCCAGTGTTAGTGTCCCGAGCCATATAGCGGCTGCAGTCCTTGATTTCCCCCATGGTGTCATAGGAGACCGCAATGAAGGAACTGTCTTCACTGAAATTCCCTGATGCCTCCAAGGAATTGGCAAGATGGCCCTGCTTTGGATTCTTAAATTGCCCTACTTCAGTCCCACTGCATGGTTTATTTAAGGCAGATTTTTCTCCATTATATTTTCCATCTTTTTTCTCTACGCCTTTGTCTTCCTGCCCTTCTTCTTTTCCTTTCTTCTTGTCCAAGTTTTTGTCTTCATCCCCCCAGATGATGCTCATGTCAGGGACCTTGAATTGGGAAAGATCACTGCCCTGCTTCAGGGCCCCACTCTTGGCCTCCCGCTTGGGGCAGGTAGTAAAGACAGTGGGGAAAAAGTTGAATTGAGCATCCTCCTGCATCAGAAGGGTGGTCTTGTCGCGGACATTGTCCTGGAAGGACTCATATCGAATTTTCAGGGAGCAGACATCGCTTCCCAGCGTCGACTCGTCATCGTCAAACATGTAGTTATCCACATCTTTTTCAGAGAACAGGTTGACAGACAGCTCGTTCTTGGAACAGAGGTCGAGCAGTTCAATCTTACTTTCACTAATGAAAGTCTCAAAGTAACCCCAATCCTGGTTGGAATTTGCCAGTAAAGCCTCTTCTGTATTGCACTTATCTAACAGTAATGCTTCATAGTAACTTTTCTGAGCTGGATCCTCCAAGTCGATGTCAGGTTTCTCAGCTTCTCGTCTATCTCCTGCCCTTGATTTATGGAGGGGGAAGCCTAGGAGCTGGTCTGAGAGCAGCTGCTCTCCGTATTTCATGTTTTCTCCACCAGCATTAATACACTGAATCCCTATATCAGAGACTGCGCAGGTTTCGTAATCCCTATTTAGATCACCAACTTTGAGACTGATCCCTGGCTCGGGATCTGCTGCATCCTTGGATTCCATGAAGCAGCCCAAGCAAGTCCAGCTCGGCTGCATGAGGCAGTCCCCATTCAGAGCTGACATGCCTGCTGGCTCCATTATGGCAAAAGGAGCTTTCTCACATTCATTGGGCAGTGACCACGTGTTCAGGCCTTTTGCAATGCCAGATGTGAGGGAGATGGCATTCACAGAAGCACTATTAGCAGCGTGCTCAGGTGCTTCGATCAGGCCCAAAGGAGAAGGAGGACTCTGCATACAGGGCTTCTTAGAGGGCAGAGGTAGGAGACCCCTGGGATACATCAGGGTCTCTTTTTGTACCACTGGCATAGACTGGATTGGTGCAGCAGCTTCTAGAGCTGCAAATGACTTCATTGCCACATTCTGGTCCTCTGAGTCTAGAAAAAAGGGAAAGAAATGACAGGAATAAAGTTAAAGGTCTTAGACCAGACTCATTAACTCTCTTTCCCTTGATAAGTTTCTGACACTTGATCTTATTATATAAGCTAAGCCTCAGCTTCTCTACCTTAAGAATTAGAAACTACAAAGTTAAAGAACAACCCTGATTTTATATTGAAAAATCATGTGAGTAAAACATTACTTTTTTTAGGGTCAGCTTTTTCGTCAGACACAAACAGAGCCCGCCTCAGAAATGAGGAAACATTCAAAATGCTTCATCAATTGCAAAGTCAAAGCTTTCAGGGTGGAAAAATGCTCAGATGGGATATTTATGGTTTTGAGCAATGAGGCTCGACCCTATCTTTTAGACCTAGGTTCTGGAAGCTCCAAGCCTCACCTCAGAGCAAATTTCTAACTCAGTAGGAATTTAAGTATTTATCTGACAGAGCCGATTTGGGAGAACAAAGGGGTTGGATCAGATACCTCTTAGAGACCCTTCCAGCCCACTTAGAGAATAAAGTTTAGCATTAATATCAATCTCAGAGACATCCTAGACTTAACTTACCCTAACTTTGTGGATACTGAAAATCCACAGTAATGGACTACTGGGAGAGATACTATGTACTATAATTAAATTCCCTTACCATTTTCTTTGACCCCATTAATCAGAGTGCTTTCTCCGGTGGCTGAGGCAACAACAGCCTTATCTTGTTGGTTATCCATGAATGTAAACTCTTATTGTTTCATTCCAAGTCCAAATGCTGTCCAACCTGCACATTTCAAATATATAATATCAGTTATTACATTTGTTTTTGTTCTCTGTCTTAAGGCTATTTCAGCTAGAGAGATCTTAAAAGGCTCACTGGAATTTACCTGTTTCCAGATTGGTTTCATTACTACTACTGTTTTAGTTTGATAGTTTGCACCTACCATTTAAGTCAGTTTGTAAACTTATACCTAGATCTTTCTATCCCCCCCCAAGCCACCATATTATTCAAAACCGAAATGTGAGAAAATAAGCACATTTACACCTTCTTCCTGATAGTAACACACTTAACCTAATCCTGGCAGTCGAATTAGGAAGGACTGTAAGTAGAGTCTGGATTAACCTGAGATGAGGGGTGTTTTCATGTGGAGATTGGCTTTATTTCTCTTTGCCTCATTCAGTTGATCTGAAACTCTTCAAAAACAAGCCAACTCTTAAATAAGATATCTATACATCACACTCAGATGTTCTCTCTCTCTCTCTCTGAGCCTTAAACAGTGACTGATGAGTATAAAAGAGGTAGAGAATCCCTTCCGTGCTTTCTTGACTTTCATGATCTTAACTCTGGTTTTGACAGGTATTCCTCCAAGTCCACAGCAAGATTTTAAAATGTGACTACAAAGAAGGTCTGTGATTTCTTGCAAGGTCCCAGCACCATCTGGTATTTTTAGGTTATAAAATACATACCCTAGCTCCCCATTTCCTGCCCACAACCTGGATGGTAGGTAGATGCAAAATTATAGGAGACAAGGTCACCTGAGATGGAGGTATCTATCACGTGTCACTACAACACCTATAAATCCCTGTTTATTCTAACCTCCCCTTTCTTAGACCTTTGCTTCAGTCAAGTATCCATTCGTTTTTATTAAAAAGTACAGATTACTGATGGCCAAGCAGCTATTAGAAGACTCAATTGTATAATAATTTGTTCCAATTCACACATGTATTATAAAAGGTAAGCACAGTATTGTGAAAACAAGAAGCAGTAAGCACACAGCTTTACATGATTCAATCTATAAGATATTTTTTCCTATTTGGGCCTATTTCCTTATCTATAAAGTAAGTCTATATAAGGTGACCATTCAAGTTAAAACCTGTTAGATTACCTTGGGTTTCCCCTAACATTGATATACCATAGCTGTTATCATTTTCTACAACACCCGAAGTGAGAGTAGCCAGTAAGCCATCAGTACCAGGAAAAAGAGAAATAGATGCTTACTTGTATCATACAGAAAGAAAGAATAGAAATTTCTAAAAGGTTTGGAAACAAGTGACTAGCAATGTCAAAGTCCTTATCTCTTGGCAAAGTGAGTTCACTTGTGATGAAACTGAATAAACAGATCAAATGGCTGATCCTGTTCAGAAGACCTGATGAATCATATGAAATTATACTGTTATTGTGGATTGTTCTGTGCATCTTTCTCTTCAGTAGAGAATTCGATAGAATCTCAGATATTATTTCATTTCTATTTAATCCCACCATTAATTCCACCTTGGCAGGGACTTGATAAAGGGCAAATTATTTGTAGATTTGAATAACTTAGTGTCTTATCCCTTTTGCCGAAGGCTAACCACAATTGAGTTCATTTTCATCACCAGGAACTGTCATGGTGAAGGTCACAAAACAACATAATCTGTGAGAGGAACTCAAGTCACCTCAGGAGACCAGGTACTTTTTTTAAAAACACACACAAAAATGCTTTCTCTATAACTGTTACCACTTCTAACATCTGGTCAAAACAAAACTGGAGAAATACAAGTTTCCATGTTACTGATTTGTACTTTCACATGTTTTCAGGCAATGAAATAAAGAATGGATGCTCAGACAAATATTGATTGTTAGTAAAAATTAATGTACCATATAATATAATCAGGAGCATTATCCTTAAGTATCAACAATTATCCAATCTTGTCAGACAGGACAAGAACACTGTGTCATGGGATGTTTTCAGTGCAACTGTAAGTTTACTCTAGGATGTTATTTCCCTAAGAACATAAATTTCCTCTAATGGAAAAATCTGATCAAGCACCGAGGATTTACGGCTCTGATGTAAAAGGGAATCTTAAATAATTGAGAATAGAGGGGAATACACTTTGGCAAGTGTAAAAAGAAGAGGTGGAGAGGGGTAAGAGACCTTGATGAGTTGGGAAGGAGAGAAGGGAATGAATACCCATTGGGTGCTAGGCTGGTTGAAGTTATGTAACTTATCTCATTTTGTACTTATAATCACCCTGTAAGGTTGGCTCTACTAGATTACCACTTTTTTCTGAAAGGGAAAACTGAGTATCATGGATAACAACTTATTGATTAGCAATACTTTGGGCCTTTGTTCTATATAATTAGAAAATCCTTAGACAATCTTTTAGCCTTTTCCTATGACTTTTCAAACCTCAGCTCTAAATGAGGCAACCTAAAGGTATTCCTTTAGGAATAAATTTTATTCCTTTCTTCCTTGGCTATTTATAAAAATGATTGGGAGAGGGATTATCATTTTTTATAGCCACAATATGAACAGCTACAGGTTTGCTTTAGTTTTTCCCCATCAATGAGCATTTTGAGGACGACAAATTTTGTGGGGTTTTTAAAATCTAATTTGAGCTAAAATTGGTTAACACTTTTCAGACAATGTACAATAATTACTTTGTTGATCATGGTAAATCACACAATATAATGGCAGACAGGTATTTTGAATCAAGGAAGTGGTCAATTAAGCTGGAAAAGCACCCCTCCCACCTCCTGTTCTTTTCAGTTGGGCCTGAAGAGTGCTCATAGCTCCTATCCAGCAGGCTGTTTCTCAAAGACCTTTAGTCTTTCGACTCAGAGTTTAGAGGACCCATTCCAGTATTTGTATTGGGGGCTGTTCTTGGCATTTTCCAACTGAAAAAAAAAAGAGCAAGCAAGACAGTAAATCATGTTTCTGTTTATGGGCCGGGAGCAATGGAGCAATGTAGTCTTTGGGTTTTGAGTAGTGCTGATCTCTGGGATGCCAGTTTAAATCAGATCAACAGACTGACTAGATGCCACCTGGGATTATGGTATTACAGCAGGCACTGTTGTGGAAAAGACAAGGGAATGAGACTAGATCCCTGTTCTCAAGGTTCTCAGAGTCCATTGGAGAAAATAAGCCATAGACAAATTCCAATAAATGCATAATATATGGAAAGAGAGGCCAAAAACATTTCTATGGGAGTTCCACATGGACAGAAGTGATTCTACTTCTAGAGAGGAGGGAGATAGGCAAGGCATCTAGTAGCAGCAATATTTAAGAGACTCTGAAAATGGTCTTTCAGAAGTCGGGGTGGGGAGGTATAGTGGAAAGGCATTCCAGGCTGAAGGAACTTTATGAAATGCCATTCTCTCCCCATTCCAGTCTATCCTTTAAACAACTGCTTCAGAATCAAAGGCCATGAACATTTGCCATGAACATTTCTGTTTGCCTTGCATATACAACACCCTTCTCAGTCAATACTCAGCTTCTCAAGTTGTATTCTCCTTTCATTATGTTCACCTCCTTCTATACCACCAGATATTCTAATCCTCTTTGCTCTGTTAATATGCTAGGTCATTTATTATTATTATTATTTTTTTGCTTATGAGGACTCTTACATTTGACACTTTCTGCTTGGAACACCTCTGTCCCACCCTCTCTCCTTCCCCTACTCCTTCTTCTTTTTCCTAATCAATTTTTCCTTGACCCCAAACCAAATTAGTTTCTTCCCTTCTATGTGTTCCCAAAGAACTTTGATCTACTCTCTTTATTGCCTCATATTTCTTTTTATTTCTTTATAAAGGATATCCTCAAAAGATGAAGTGTCCTGTAATTCCACAGAGCCTGGCTTACATAGTGCTTAGTACATGGTGCAGAGCACATTCTGTAAAAGTTGATTATACAATGATGTTAAGTGGTAGGAAAAGATGTGGGGGAATTCAGGGAACAGTAACCATTTGGTTATAATATCAGGCACACAAGAAGATATGAATGAAGAAATAAGTTGGAGCTATATTATGTAGGCCATGCACATCTTAATTCAGGAAAACACTGAAGGGTTTTGAACAGAAGAATGCTATATCAGAACAGTAGGATCAGTGAGAGTGGGAGAGATAGTGGTAGGGAGATAGGTTAGGAGTTAATGTTAGGTGTGAAAGATCAAGATTAGAATTAGGGAGGATGAAATAGGAGTGGAAAGATGTTAGATTTGAATAGAACTGTAGAGATGTGTTGTATAGACTTGACAAATGATTTAGATGTGTCATGTAGTCAGCATATATAGAGAAAGGATAAGTCGAGGAGTTAATACATAGTTGTGACAGATTGGTGGTTGTGGGAGGTGGTAGTAGGTGGTGGGAGAAATAGGTAAAGGTGGTCAAAAGGTTAAAACTTCCAGCTATAAAATAAATAAGTATTCATGATGTAATGTACAGGAAAAATGTTTCATGTGCAAAGCATCTTGCTAGATACCGAGGGGCCCAGAAAAGTAAACTGAACACCAATCAGTTAAAAACATTAAATGGTTGCTAAAGGAGTATTATAGTTGGTTGGATTCTAGCCCAGAGCAGTCTCAGAAATACCAATGCTAGTATCTTAATGAGGATGAAGCAAGGTGAGTAGTCAGTCCAATTATCAGGTCCATTGTGGATAATGAAGTTGACAAGGGTCTTAGATGTCATAATGGAAAGGAGGCAACTGATCAGCAGGCTATTACAGATGGGTTATCTACAGGTTGGTTAGGGACTGAAATGGAGCATGGAGATGGGACTACTATAGCAAACAGGTCCATAGAAGGTTTCCAGGCTAGTCTAGGATAGCTCTGTCTAGTCTGATTCTACCCAGTTCAACTTAGGTCAGCATAATGGGTGACAGAATCAACAACAGCACAGAGAGCACTTTCTTAATTGTAATGCTGCTTGACTCATTCCATTTTCTTTTCTCCCACAAAAGAAAAAACTTTACTGAAAAACGTAAGACTTTAGTAAGTGGATTTACATATTTCATTAGTGCTTAAGAAGATACAATCTTACATAAATTTCCTTTTAAGTCAAGTTTTATTGATTTACCATTTCTCTACAAAACTATGTAATTTCAAGAGTAAAACTTCACACCTCAACATGTACACATGATTCACTAACCTATACCAAAGCTCCAGAGACAGTACTATATCACATAACCCCCTCCATATAGTCCTTCTGTTGCAATCCCTTCCCCTCTGGAAACCACCATATTCTTTGGAGTCTCAGTTATTTTTATTGTGTTTTGCAAGGTTGTTTTCTTTGGTTATATGCCACAAATGAGTGAAACCATCCGGTTTTCTGATTTATTTCACTTCGCATAATCACCTAAGGTTCCATGCATATTGTCCCCAAAGCTACTATTTCATCTTTCTTAATAGCTGAGTAGTATTCTATTGTGTACATATTCCAGTTACTTTATCTAGTCGTCTGCCAATGGGCATTTGTAGAATCCATGTATTGGCTATTGTTTGAATAATGCTGCAATAAACATCAGGGAACATAAATCTTTTCATGTCAGTGTTTTCATATTCTTCAGATAAATACCTCAACGTGGTACTGCTGTACCATACATCATTTCCATTTTTAGTTTTTCAGGAATCACCATACCATTTATCATAAAGACAGCACCAATTTACATTACCACCAACAATGAACAAGTGTTCTTTTTTCTCTACACCTTCATCAACATTTGTTTCCAGTCTTTTTGATGTAAGCCATTCTTAAAATGGTGAGGTGATATCTCACTGTGATTTTGATTTGTGTTTCCATTATAAGTGATGGTGAGCATTTTTTTTTTGTGTGTGTGCCTTTGGGCCATCTCTATGCCTTATTTGGAGAACTGTCCATCTCAGGTTTTGCCAGTTTTATTTTTATTATTTAAGTACCACTACTTTACATATGTGCTAGTGTTTTGACAGTATAGGATTTCCCTTCAGATGTAGTCACCATAGAACTCCCACCACCAAAGCAGTATAGTCCTCCAACATAGTTCCCCCCACCCCAACCCGTTTTCACCCATCTCCTGCTTCCTCTCTGAAAGTCAAATATTTATGGTCAGTTTTCTTTTTTTTTAATATATATTTTTATTGTTATTTATGTCTTTTACATTTTGTATTCCCCTTGGGTAGCCCACCACCAATTCACCCGTGATCCATCTCCATGGTCCCTTGTGTTCTTTTCTATTCCATTTTGTGCCCTTTTCCTCCCCTCCCCCCGCCCTCCCACTCCCACCCGCTGAGTGTTTCTCTCCTATTTGGTTTCCTTATAGTCCTGTTATAAGTGAAACCATTCGATATTTTTCTCTTTCTTTCTGGCTTATTTCACTGAGTATGATCCCCTCTAATTCCATCTATGTCACTGCAAATTGCATGTGTTTATCTTCTTTGAATGCTGAATAGTATTCCATTGTGTATATGTGCCACATCTTCTTGATCCAATCATCTATTTTTGGGCATCTGGGTTGCTTCCATACCTTTGCTATTGTGAACAGTGCCGCAATGAACATACGGTGCATGTATCCTTTCGGACTAATGTTTTTGTGTCTTTTGGGTAAATTCCCAAAAGTGGGATTGCTGGGTCATATGGAAGCTCCATGTTAAGCAGTTTGAGGAATCGCCATACAGCCTTCCATAGTGGTTGGACCAGTTCACATTCCCACCAGCAGTGTAGAAGAGTTCCTTTTTCTCCACATCCTTTCCAGCATTTGTTGTTGCCTGTATTTTTAATGTGTGCCATCCTCACAGGTGTGAGGTGGTATCTCACAGTGGTGTTGATTTGCATTTCCTTGATTATAAGTGATGTTGAGCATTTTTTCATGTATCTGTTGGCCATTTGCTTTTCTTCTTTGGAGAAGTGCCTTTTGAGCTCTTCTGCCCATTTTTTGACTGGGTTATTGGCTTTGTTTTTGTTGAGTTGTGTGAGTTCCTCGTAAATTTTTGTTATCAGTCCTTTATCGGATGTATTGTGTGCAAAAATCTTTTCCCAGTTGGTAGGGTGTCTGTTAGTTTTGGTTAATGTCTCTTTGGCTGTACAGAAGCTTTTTATTTTGATGTAATCCCATCTGTTTATCTTGTCTTTCACTTCCTTCGCTTTGAGGGATGTGTCTTTCAAGATTTTGCTGAGATGTATGTTGTGTAGAGTTTTGCCTATATTTTCTTCTATACATTTTATGGTTTCAGGTCTTACATCCAGGTCTTTTATCCATTTTGAGTTGACTTTTGTGC